>APFE030083570.1:117268-175207 GCA_000404065.3 Pinus taeda
ACAATACTGCAGAGGTTTAATATGCAAGATAGTAAACCGGTGAAGGTTCCTATTCCTGTAGGTGTGAGGTTATTTGCTGAACAGTGTCCCAAGACACAAGAAGAGGAAGAGGACATGTCTCATGTTCCATATGAAAGTGCAGTCGATAGCTTGATGTGTGCAATGGTCTGTACTAGACCAGACATTGCACATGCAGTGGGAGTATTGAGCAGGTTTATATCAAAAACAGGGAAGGAGCATTGGACAGCAATGAAGCGGGTTTTCAGGTATTTGCATGGCACTATTGATTATGGTTTGTGCTACCAAGGAAGACCAGGATTGGACAAAGTGTTGGATATTCGTGGCTTTGTTGATGCAGACTGGGCTAGAGATCTGGATAAGAGAAGATCTACAAGTGGGTATGTGTTTAACCTATTTGGAGGTGCAGTCAGTTGGATGAGTAAGAAACAATCTGTAGTGGCATCAACTACAGAGGCAGAATACGTGGCAGCCACTCATGCAAGCAAGGAAGCAGTTTGGTTGCAGAGATTATGTTCAAGCATGGGGTTAGTACAGGAAGCTATAAGGATAGACTACGACAGCCAAAGTGCAATTTTCTTGGCAAATAACACCACATATCATTCAAAGACAAAGCACATTGATGTTCAGTATCAGTTTGTGAGGGATACGATAGAAGACAAAAAGGTGTTGCTGGTAAAGATGGACACTTTGAAGAATACTGCAGATGCATTAACAAAATCTATGAGCTCTGATAAGTTTCTCTTGGTGTATAGAGACAATGGGTGTTGCAGGGCTGGATAAATGACTAAGCTCTCTTATGGCCCCCTATGGAAAGAAAACAAGTGGGAGAATGTTGGGTTGTGTTATATTCTTTCCACGACTAGCCCACGTAGTTAACCAGGGGTTAGAGGGGGGGAGGTCACAGGGGGTTTGAGGGTACCCGTAACCCCACTTTATGGGGTCCGGGACAGCGCCCTGGAAACTTTTGGTTTTGGACCCTATGTTAGGTTGGGCGGACCCACCTATGATTTTGTGCATGATTTTCGCACATGTTTTTTGGGCCATGGTATTGGATGCTTCGGCATGTATAAATATGTATTATAACATTGAAAGGAACATAAAGAAAAATCAAGTTGGTAGTCCTGGTTTTGGGATCCAGGGGAAAATATCTGTGTATATGTGTTTTATGTGTTATGCTCTCACATTGTTTATTTTCTATGTTTTAGAATTCGTATGCAGGTAATTTTTGTACGGGGTTAAAACCTACAAATTTAAAACTAGATTTTATTGCTTCATTTTCAACACTCCCTCTCAGTAAGAAAATGGTTATCAGATACCCCAATCCTGCTTCTATGGAACTCGAATTTTCCTTGTGGAAAGACCTTTGTTAAAATATATGCATCTTGTTCCTCTATCGGAATGTACTACAACAATATAATTTGCCTCTGCACATAATCTCGTAGGAGGTGATACCAAATGTTGATATGCTTGGATCGATCATGTAATATTGGGTTCTCAGAGAGTTTGATACAACTCTAATTGTCACCGTAAATCACTATAGGATACATCTTCTGACCAAATAACCCAACAAGAATCTTTCTCATCCAGATAGCCTCACATGTTTCTTGACTTGCAACCATGTACTCTGCTTCTATTGAGCTGAGTGCCACATACCTCTGCTTCCTATTGTACCAAGAAATTGTTGCTAAACCAACACTGAAAATTCCTCCTGCAGTTCTCTTCCTTCCTGATGGAATCCATGTGCAATCTGCATCTATAAAGCCTTATAGCTTCACTCCCTTTGTCCGTTTATACCAAAGACCAAACTAAGTAGTGCTTCTGAGGTATCTCCACACATGCTTTGCTGCCTTCCAATACAATTTGGTTGGATTAATCATGGCTTGACTAAGTTGGTTAACTGCATAACACATGTATGGTTGTGTGTTCACCAAATACATGAGTGAACCCACAACTTGTCTGTAAATTGTAGCATCCACTTCCTCACCTAAAGTGGCATCCTCTTTCCTCCAGTTACCTACTAGAGGAATGTCCATGGGTTTTCTACTCTCCATGCAGAACTTCTTCAATATCTCATTGGCATACTTTCCTTGAGAGACAAATAGTTCCTCATCTTCTTTCGATACTTCCAAACTGAGGAAATAATGCATGAGTTCCATGTCCTTCATCTCAAACTCTCTTGCAAGGTCCTCCTTGCAAGATATGATCAACTGCTCATCACCAATAAAGATCAAGTCATCGAAATATAACACAATAATCAATAATTTACCTTCTACAACAATGTGATAAAGGTTTTCATCTGCTTAACTTTTGGTGAAGCCCAAACCAGTGAGATAACTATCGATCATGGTATACCAAGCACGGGGTGCTTGCGTCAGTCCATATAATTCTCGCATGAGTATGCACACATGTGACTCTCTTTCAAAGGTCTCAAACCCCTCTGGTTGTTCAATATACACCTCTTCCTCAATAACTCCATTGAGGAATGTTGCTTTCACATCCATCTGGTGGACTTTCCACCCCATCTGCGCTGACGGTGCTAGAATTGAGCTGACAAATGAGTACCTTGCTATTGTAGCAAATATTTCCTCATAGTAAATTACCTCCACCTGAGAGAATCCCTTGGCCATAAATATGACCTTGTGTTTCTCTATGCTCCCGTACGTTGCATGATTTACCTTGTAAAGCCATCTCGAACCAGCCACTGATTTGTCTGCTATTCTTGGGACCACTTCCCAAACATTGTTTCTGACAATGGAATCATATTCCTCTACCATAACATCAACCCATACTGGTTGCTCTAAAACTTCCTCGAATGAGGATGGCTCTATCTCTACCAACTCACTCATTAGAGCCATGTATCCAGTGTACCTATATGGTGACCTCCTCTTCCTGCGTTGTGATGTGGGTGCTCCCACATTCTCTCTAGCATCCTAAAATAATTTGTTAGCTTCCCTAGTTCACTTCCCTCCTTCTCTAGATGTCTCTTCTTGAGTGGATGTCTCCACTCTCTGCTCCTCTTATTGTGACTACTCCACAACTTCCTGCGGTTCTTCCTTTGGAGCCAAAAGCTCCTGATTAGGATGCAATTGAAGTTCCCTCTCAAGAGAACACCTCATTGCCTTCTCCTCATAAAATTTCACATCTCTTCTAACCATTGTCATCCTAAGAGATGGAAATTACACACAATAGTTGTGATGTGTATCAGTGTACCCCATAAATATGCCCAACTATATTGTAGGATTTAGATTTTTCCTTGCTTCCTTGGAAACATGGCAATAAACTGATGATCCAAAGATCCTGAAGTGTGACACATATGTTTTTTCCCATAAAAATATTTCTATGGTGTACTCATGCCAAGAATCTTGTGAGGACTCCTATTATGCAAATAGACCATTGCGTTGCAAGCTTCACCCCACAATTGTAGAGGTAGGATTTGTTCATGCAACATCATTCGTGCTTCTCCCATAATATTTTTGTTCTTTCTCTCATCCACCCCATTCTGTTGTGGGTGATGAGGTGTTGTCAACTCCCGTTGAATGTCTTCCTTTGCACAAAATTTTTTAAACTCATTCAACACATATTCACCATCGTTATCGCTCCTGAGAGCCTTCACTTTCCTGCCAGTCTCTTTCTCAAAAAGTGCTTTAAACTCAGCAAATTTGGAGAATGTTTGGTCTTTCTTCTGCATGAAGTAGATCCAACACTTTTGTGAGAAATCATATACAAATATAACATAATACTTGTGCTTGCCAGTGGATGATGTCGAGAAAGGTCCACGGACATCAGAGTGGATCCTTTCAAGGATTGCATGCACCCTGTTCCCGATCATTAGGGTGGATTTTATGTACTTCCCTAAGGTACACCCTTTGCATGTATCCCACTACTCTATTGCTCCATTGGGGAGGCCTGTATAAATCTATTGCATGATATTCAAAGTGTCATGATACAAATGGCCAAGTCTTCTATGTCATAATTTATCAACATCTCAACTCTGCACCTTCTTTGCTTTTGTGCTCAATGATGCATAGTTTTCCACATCTAATTTGTATAGGTACTTCACTTGAACCTCGATCCACTTCACTTGTCCTGTGGCAATGTGTCTAAAGAAAGCCTTCCTTTTCCTAAATATCACATCGTAGCCACGGTCTTCCAACACCACAATGAAAACTAGATTCTTCTTTAGACCCGATACATATATCACATCCTAAGCCTGAGAGGGGAGTCTAGAAATTAACTGTACTAATGTCAGTTGTGCTATACCTTCCATCATCTCCCATCTCAATGTGCATCTGAAGATCCTTCTCCTCTAAGTCACTGAAAAATTCTTTGTTTCTTGTTATGTGGAATGAGGCACTATTGTCGAGATACCACACACTACCCATCACTATGGTTGTCATACATGCAACGAGGGTAAAATCAAGTTCAAACTGTGAAGCCAAGGCTTCACTCACTCCTCCTCCTGCGGTCTTCTTTCTTGCCTTCTTTTGTGGTAATTTCGTGGCATAGTGTCGCAATTCATGATAGTGAAAGCACTTGATTTTGGAAAAGTCTTTCTTGTTGCCCCCTTGATTGGGATTTCTTCCCTTTCCCTTTCTATGCCTTTCCAGCCAAGGAATAGCTCTCTTCATCCTCACCCTTAGATGAATTCCTCCCTCTGTTGCTCCGTCTTATTTCTTCTTGCACTAGATCATACCATAACTGCTCCCAGTTTGGTAGTTTCTCTCTACCATTTACCAAATCTTAATAACTATCCCAGCTCTTGGGAAGGTTGAACAAGGCTAGAGCTACCAGACCTTCTTCAGGGACAGTAACACTAACCCCAACAAGTTCATCACGACACTGTGTAAACCACTATGGTATTGAAAATTTGTTTCATTCTTTTGCATCTTAATACTTTGAAGATTATCCTTGAGTGCCATCTTCCTGTGGTCACTATTGTTCTCAAACAACTATGTCAATGTTTTCCACATCGCGAACAGTCTCTTTCCCATGGAGATTCCAGAAAATATGATCTCGAACTCCCTCCAATATGAAGCTCCTCACTTTAGCCACATCCTTCTTCCACTTAGCAAGATCTTGGGCATCAAATGTTGGGGGTTTTGCTACATTTGTCTTGATGTATTCTAACAACCCATTATCATCCAATATTGCCTCATTGCGGATCTTCCATGCCACAAAATGTGTGGTTCCTTCCAAAGCATACTCGAGCCTGAGTCCATTGAAATCCATCTTCTCAGTCCTCGAGAAAACATGTAACACTGATCTTCAAATTCGTACCTCCTACAATGACAACTTCGAAATCTCTTCTCTAATGTAAATCTAGCTCTAATACCATGTAGAAATTAATGTGTAGATTCTAAACTACTCATGAAATTTTCTGAATCACAAGACTAGAAGCTACGCTATTGATCTATGGAAGTAAATTCACGACCAAGAATGAAAATCATTAACATGCATCAAGATTCAACACACATACACAAATATTTATCTAGGGGAAAGTAACTGCTCAAAACCTCTTAATATCTATATTACATTAATCAAATAATCTGGATGAATACAATATTCTTTGTTCAAGCTTAAGCTCAACTTGGACCTGTATCTTCTGTCCTCTGCCTAACTGTCTAACCTTGGCCAATACTTAGCCAAAATTTCGAGCCTCCAAGCTCCTATTTCCTTGCTTTGTTCCCTTGGGAAATTTCCCCTATTTTTTAGGAATTTCTCACCAAGGAATTGAGCAATTACCACAGGTCAATTCTTTGACTGCATGCACCACTTGTACAACTTGAACTAGTTTACAATTGATAGTACATGCCCTTAAACTCCAATTTCAATTGGGTAACTCGAATTCTCTGAATGCATCAATTATTTTTGGTTGATTGATTAGTTAATTGGTTGATCACTCAGTGTGGAAAAAGTTACGCACCCACAATTTGACCTCCACTAGTTCTTTGACAATGAGAACTAGTTAAACTGACAGTAACTCAAATTAACTAAAATAGATTGCTACAAATTAGAAATCAATCATGTAGAACTGAACTGAAGTGTCTCTAACCCGAAGTTACTAAGTTAACTGAGTGACAAAAGCCATTTCACCTCAATTAATTGCCTCCAAGTATTTTGCTAAAATTGAAATTCAAATTTTAATCTAGTTTGACCAAGGCAAAGTCAAAACTAGATTTTCTTGCTAAATTTTCAACAATTTCGTTGGATGTTAGACGAATATCTATCATTTGTGTGTCTTTCTAATAGAGTGGTACTATTACCTCTCTCTTGGAGGCTCACTTTATTTTCCCTCCACAATAGAAGAACCTTGACACACTTACAACTGAACACTCACCAGACACAATTAATTTCTTTTGAAAGACACATATGCACTCCTCTCTCTTGCTGACAGTAAGAGCCAAGGAAAACATTTAAGAAAATGGTAACCGAACCATATTCTGGATGGGACTCCTATCCCAAATGGTGTGAGGTCTAATTGGGACCACATATCGAGGAGACCCCTTGAATGTTGGCAGATCCAGCACTGTCAACATTTATGGTGCTAGAAGGAGGGAATCCAGATTTTTATGGCTAATAACCACACCGACCCTCATCATACTTCTTATGGTCAAGGTAGTAATATTCCCAGCACCTCCCCTGCTCATATTCATGAAGTTGGTGGATCTTCTCAGCCTGGTCTTGAACAAACTTGTGAAATATCTTACAAGCACATTCAAGCCATTCGACCTATAACTTGTAAGTTTGTAAAGGCTATTGATTTGATTACGGGAGTACACAATATTCCTTATTTTTCAAAGAAGAATGCAACCACTCCCACTGGGATAGTGGTTTTGACAATCGAGTATCTTTTTCTTGCCACCCTTGAAGAGTTAGCGAAGATTGTAAAAAGCGTAGATAAATGAGAGCATCCTCCATCTTTTAACGGAGGTGACGAAGACAACATTGTACTCTTAGACAATACTTTCCGCGGGTTAGGCGGTGATGAAGAAGGAGAGGAAGATCCATCATATTCTGACAAAGAGGAGGAACATAGAGAAGAATATATGGATTGCCAAGATGTGGATTGGATGACTCGGGGTCCACTTGCTCTACCAAGTGTTTTACACAAGATGTCGAGACACCCAGAAAAGTTATTAACGAAGTATGACCTTGACAAAGTAGTGAAAGTGGAGGACAATTTAGACAACTTCTACCTGCATCTGCAAATGCTTGAGGTATGTTACGATGATGTTGCATGTGTACTTTTCCCTTGTACCTTGGATGGCAGAGAAGTTGTATGGTACCACAGTCTCCCTCCAAACTCAATCCAAAATTAGAAGGGGTTTAAAAAGTTGTTCCTTGAAAATTTTGCTGATGACAAAATCTCTGCCATGTTATTGAAAGAGTTGGGCAATCTGAAGATAGAGCAGAAAGAAAAGGTTAAATATTTTAATCATAGGTTCAATCATATATTGAACAAATTCTCTACAAACACGAAACCTTATGACTCCATCACCATTTACTATTAACCTTATGCTTTAACGACAAGCATCACATAGTTTGTGAAGAGAACTGTGAAAGGAAATCTCGCATAAAATTTTGAAGAAGCCACTTCAATCGAAAAGGACTTGTGCACAATTGGAGTCATCGTGGAAGATGAATCATTAAAGGACACGAAATATTCAAGCAAAAGGTATTAGGCCTTCAAAGGTAAGGCCAAGGATAAAGAAGCAACTAACCTTGAAAGCTCGACCTGAACCATCAAGTCTTTGTCCAATGAGTTGGCAGAGTTGAAACAGAGGTCAAGCGAGACCACTATAAGTAGCAAGCCACCTAAATTCAACTTCCTGAGAAGGGTTTCCAACTCCGACAACAATGACAATCGGCCAGCCAAGTCTGCAAAAAGCTCAAATGTCGTGCTGAATGTTGAGAGCATGGGCATGGATCAATACTATTTGTTTCATCAGGAATATCACTCAGAAAAGATATGCCCATAATGGAAGCACAACATGAACACTCTAGATGTGCATATCATCGATACAGTACTTTTAGAGTCTGATCTTGCAAGAAAAGGAAGAAATTGTTGCAACCGAAGAAATTGTGACTGTTGGGCACGCAGTGAATATGCTAATTTATGTATACACAACTGAAAAGAAAAATTCCAAAAAGCAGCCACTAAGTGAGGACCCAGCTCAAAAGCAGAATGGTCGATATAATTTGAGAAGCCAAGGTCCAGTTTATGAATCCAAGTTGACAAGGAAAAACCTGAAATAACATTTGTTAAGTAAGATCACACTGCTTTTCAACTCAACTCAAAATACTCAGAGCAAGTCTAGAAACATTGCTACAACAAAGAGTACTTCCGCCAACAGTTAAAGCAATTCCATCACTCTTGAAGTATCATATCAAGTTTCTCCTCCAGACACTTGGAAATTCCCATTGTGATTTATTATAATATAGTTGAAGACATGAATAAAATTTGTGTTAACTTTTCATTCTTCGAACTTACAAGGATTGCGAGCCAGCGGGAACTGCTCACCCGTGCTCTTGAACAACTTGCCTCAGGTAACAATGCTTATTCGTAGAAGGGATATAGTAAGTCTCTTGGTCCCTTGGAATATATACTTAATGCATTAATGTTAGATGCTAACACACTCTGCCCCCCATTTTTGTTAACTTTTGAAATTTTTAATTACAACATACACGATTGCTTAGTTTAATCCGGCGCATCTGTAAATGTAATGACACTATCTGTATCTAAGAAAATCAATGCAAATTGGGATAAAACAGATGCACATATCATCTAACTAGACATGACTCTTGTCCAT
This sequence comes from Pinus taeda, assembly GCA_000404065.3. Lineage (NCBI taxonomy): Eukaryota > Viridiplantae > Streptophyta > Pinopsida > Pinales > Pinaceae > Pinus > Pinus taeda. The sequence continues at coordinate 126,100 of APFE030083570.1, forward strand.
GCAATTGGTGAACTTAGAAATGTGCTTATTATCCTATCATCTGACCAACGAGTTCACTAGTGTATAAATATAGTAATTATGGACCTTCGAGAAGCATACAGTGTATTTCTCAGTAAAGACTGGTCCAACAAATTACAAGGGTATTTTGCTACCGACTGGTCACATTTATGGCTTCCCTACAAGGGTAGAAATAACCAAATTTTAGTGGACTCAGAGCCTTACATGAAGCATATTGTCACACCCTTTGAGGGAAAAAATGAACCAGTTGCTTTCGTAGATCTAATCTTTGGCAATTTCTCTTGGAGACTGAGTCAAGGTGCCACCTTGCTCAGCCTTCCCTAATCCCACTAGACACACAGTTGGAACTCCTCCTAGTCCAACTGGTGAAAATGACCTTTGTATAGTAGATATTAGTAGTAGTGTAGGGCATATTTCTTGCACGTATGATGTTTGGGCTTAGTATTTTGACGGTTCGAAGACATAGGAGGGCTCTAGAGCTAGTTGTGTTTTAGTAGACCCGCGACAAAGAAAACACCTGATCTCAAGCCGCTTGGAATTTGAGTGCACTAACAACACGACGAAATATGAAGCACTCATCCTGGGCTTACAAAAGGTCATTGACCTCAATGTTGGGGTTCTTAAAGTAATAGGTGACTCAAAGATCATCGTGAGACAGATATTTCATTTCATGGTGGATGCTGATGTATTCAAAGATACAGCTATCGATGAAGATGAGCACGAAAAAGCGTTGCAAGACATAACTCGTGCAAATAAGGAGAACCCCCTGCCGAAGGATGTGGTATCATTGGAAAAGTTATATCACTTGTAGAACCTCTTTAGAGGGCCAGTCAACACTAAAACCCATAATTCAACGTTGTCGCATGAACAGATAAATATTGGAACAGAAAAGGATCTGAATTTTAATAATCTTGGTACTTGTTGTGCACCACAAGAGCGGCAAATACTTATCAACTTATTCAAGAAGTACTAAGATGTTTTTGCATGGACATATAATGAGATCAGAACATACGACACGTGATTAATCCAACATGTTATCCCAATTAAGGAAAGGGCAAAGCCTTTTCAGCAAAAGCTATGAAAGGTACATCCAACACTTGAGACCCTAATTTAGAAGGAGTTAAGGAAGCCGCTAGATGTTGAGAATCATTTACAAGGTGCATCATTCAACCTGGGTATCTAATCTAGTCCTAGTAAGGAATAATTCTGGGGAAATCCACTTGTGTGTCAATTTCAGAAATCTCAATGCACCTCGGAAAAGACACCTACCTTGTGTCATCTATGGAACATATATAGTAGACAACATCGGGTTAGAGATGTTCTCTTTGCTTGATGGTTATTTAGGATACAACCATGTTATGGTCTTAGAGCCTGGCAGACTTAATACTACCTTTTGCATGAAGTAGGGCATGTTCACATTTAGAAGAATGCCTTTTGGGCTAGTCAATGTTGGTGCAACTGTTAATGTGCAATGGACATCACATTTCGCGGAATGATCGGGAAAAGAGTAGTGGTGTATCTTGACAATGTCATGGTGTTTTTGAAAAAGACATCTGACCACCTACAACATTTGAAGCAAATCTTCGAGTGATGTCAAAAATATGGGATATCCCTTAATCCCGAGAAGAGTATTTTTGCAGTGTCTGAGGGAAATCTCTTGGGCCATATTATCGCAAAAAGTGGGATTAAAGTGGACCCTGAAAGGGTTAAAACTATTACACAAATTCCCTTTTCAGTGAATAAAAAATCCATGCAGTGCTTCCTGGGGAAGATCAAATTTTTCCGCAAGTCCATCTTTGATTATGCTCAAATCGTGAAACCCATATAGGACATGGTAAAGAAGGACACGATATACAAGTGGGACAAAAGGGAAAATAACGTGTTTTCCTGCATTAAGCAAGCTACTGCAGAAGCACCAACCTTTTACAACCTAGAATCTGATAAAGATTTTTCTGCTCTATATCTTTGCTTCTGATCCTTCTCTCGCCATTGTGCTTACACAAAAGGATGATAAAAAATAATGAGTGTTTAATATATTTTATGAGTGCCAGCCTACAAGGACCTGAACTTAACTATCATGCCATTGATAAGCAATCATATGTAGTCTATAAGGCGGTAAAGGACTTCTGACCATGTCCCTTGAAAAATCATTGTATTATATTTGTTTCGCACCCATCAGTCACATCGTTGTTTTTCCAACAAGAGTTGGGTGAGAGAAGATCGAACTGGATAACCGATTTACGAGAGTATGATCTAGAATTTAAGCCAGTTCATATGATCAAGGGCCATGGTCTATATTGGCTAGCAACAGAAGTGGTAGATGTAAAAGAAGAAGATCCAGTTGGATAGGAGCAGGAAATAAAGATGTATAATGTTGAGTGAGCTTCCCCCACTACTATCATAAACTCTTGGTACACAAATGTGTGCCAGTATCTTGAGCATGACACTTTTACCTCTCACTTATCTGCACAAAAGAAGAGGGAAGTTAGATTGAAAGTGTTATCTTATCAATTGGTGCATGGGGTTGTTTTTCAGAAAGCACCATAATGGAGTATTGCTCATATGCTTGGAAGCACATGATTCAAAGAAAGTGTTGTGTGACCTCCATGACAGACCAGTTAGAGGACACTTTACAGGTGACACAACAATGCACAAAGTTATGTGGGTTGGTTTTTATTGGCCCACATTATTCAAATATGCTCACGCTTATGCCCACAAGTGTTTGGTCTATCCAAATTGTGCCAGCCAATGAAAGAAGTCAGCTTCCCTGTTGCAATCTATCATAGTCGAAGAACCATTTCAACAATGCGGCCTAGATGTAATTGGTGAGATTTTTCTGCACTCACCAAAGCAACACCACTGCATTCTCACTGCCATAGACTACTTCACGCAATGGAAAGAAGCAGTGTCACTCAAACATGTGAATGATCAAGAGGTCATAAACCTTCCTTAAGAAAAATATCATTTCCAGGTTCAACATTCCGACTTTCACTTTTTTTTTTACAATGCAACATATTTTTCATCATTAAGATTATATGATTTTGCATTGGAAAATGGAATTGTATTGAAACATTCAACTAATTACTCTCCATAGGGGAATGTTCTTGTTGAGTGTACAAATAAGAACCTCATATGTATCATTAAGAAGATTTTCTCAGACCAAAGGAACTGGCACTCCAATTTGGTGAATGCCCTATGGGTTAACCAAGTCACACCAAAAACCTTTGGTGAATATGTCTCCTTACTTCCTAGTGTATGGAAAAGAAGCCATCCTACCCCTGAACATATACATGCCTGCCCTTCAACTTTCACAAGAATCCTAGGGCAAGCCATGCTTATTGGTTCAGAGTAGGATAAACACCCTCTGCAAGCTACAGGAAGAAAGATAGAAAACAAAAGATTTTTTTTCTCTTCGCCAAAGTTGTATCAAGAGGTGGTTCAACAAGAAGTCTGCAGGGATAAATGAATTTAGTGTGGGCGACCTAGCCTTGAAGTGGGACAAATCCCATGAGGACAAGGGAAAACATACTAAGTTCCAATCCCTATGGATCAGACCGTTCACTATGCATGAAGAGCTTGGCCAACACACATATCATCTTCAATCTCTAGATGGGAAGATTGACTCTTTTCCTGTTAATGGCGAAGATTTAAAACACTATTTTCAATGATGATCTGGGGTTGCGCCCCACCCTATGTACATGTTTGTTTGTTTGTTTGGTCTTGCGTTTTTTTCCTTCATGTAAAGACGTGTCATGTGTGAATTTGTTTTTTGGCTTCTTTGTTTGTGGATGAGTTGAAAAGAGTCTTATGACACTAACATTTGGCTTAAATTCGGTCCTCCTCCTTTGTTTTGGTTACATCTTTTGGCCAATGATGTTCTGAGAGAATATATGTTTCGTCCATAAGGAGAGTTTTGCATCGAACCATGATACCTGTGTCTATTCTGGAAACCTTATTCCCACACTTGGTTCCTTATGTTTCATTGTTTTCACACTCATCCAATCAGTAGAGGAGGAAAAGGGGATAAAGTTAAATGAGCAAACCTAAATTAGAGGTCTTTATGTGATTCTTTGAAGGAAAAACCTCTCATGCTCTCAATAAGTCAAGATCCCTCTTGTGCCCATAAAATGAATAAGTGCCTATGCACAGTCCTATATAAATATATAAATAAAGGCAAAATAAGAGAAAGGCTTCCCATGCAGAGAGGTGAAGCAAGAAACTTCGTTAGTGTACTGTCCAGGCTCGCTAGCAATAGAGAAATGTTTGTGTTCCTATAGTGACTTCGCCAGGGTATTGTCCAGGCCTGTTGGAAGTAGAGCAACACTAGAGATGAAAAACTATACTTTGAAAATCTCAAGCTTGCGAACTATACTGCCCTTTCCGATTCGAAAAATTGCGGTATGGATGATCTTATGTTTGTGTTCAACCGAGATGGCATATAGGGGACCATGTATATTCATGAGGTAAGTGGGTAAGCCAAAGTGATATACACAATGAATCAATACTCCCCGAAGAACTAAGACCTTGCACGAAAAAATCAACCAAGACAGTGAAGCCAGAATTCTACCAGTGTGTTTCCAAGTGTTGTGTTGTCGTTGCTACAACACCTTCCAAAATTTTGGCCTGCACCCAAATTTTGGAGCCTACCTTAATCTTGCATATTGTCATCACAAACATTGAGACTCATTGCATGTGTTTTCTCTATGTTAAGTGTCGCACGATGTACATAGGCTTGTGTTTGGTGGTCTAAAGGGGTTATCTTTATGTGAATGAGTTGATCCTACCATTTAAACATTTTTCGCACTCATTTCCAAAGTTTTCAGCATTGTCACACAAGTGTCGTCACGATCGTTACAAAGTGTATCTTTGGTGTCACACTTGTCGTTGCAAAGTTGTCACATTGAGGGAAGTTTGTTGTTCATGTGTTCTAGATGACCTATGTTGTGTCGTCAAATGTTCTAAGTGTGTGATCATAGTCAATTCTTATCATTGCTCACATCAGCTTCATTTATCCCATAACCAAATTCGGGAAAACTTCCCAACCAAGCAACTTACTCTCATCCAGCCCTCCTGAACTATGCATTGCGCAATCTTAGCCCTCAAGCTGCAGCCCTGCCTCTTGGCACTGCGCAATGCGTAGTTCCTTCCTCCAAGGTCTGTGCACTGTGCATTCACAAGGCCCAAGATCAGCCTCAGATACTAAAAACTGTGCAATTTCTCCCTCCTTTCTAGTCAGTACTGCGCATTGCTCAATAACAAGGCTCAAGCCTTATCCCTGAGCTCTTGAATTGCGCAATTGCATAGTCACCTGGCCTCCTCGGCCTTCTAGAACTACACAATAGGCAAAATCAATACTCAAGCCCTCAACCTGACACCTTGACCTCCCAAACTGCGCAAACTGCTTACTTAATCTAGCCTGAAATCTGCATTGTACATCTCAAGGCTCAAGCTCAACACTTTACTTCCTAAGCTGCAACACTTTACTTCTTGAGTTGCATAATTGCACAGTCACTGAGCCTCTCCCTAAGCCTGCCACCTGATTTTGACTTAGTTAGTGGATCATTATTCAACATCTTAGACTAGGGGTTTATCAGACTGATGTCGTCTTGTCATGAGTGAATTGCAAATGCAGGTACTCTATCATACCATGATAGGGTGGTGAAGAAGGAGATGGAGAAGAGGAACATGCTAGAAGACATCTTTGTATCTGATTTTGTAAGTTGATCAATCAGGAGAAAGAAAAGGGACACCAGTTTGCGACCACATCTCAAGACCTGATATCACTAAAGACTCCTTATCTCTAAGCCATATGGAGGTGAACAAAATAGAATTCTCAAGAAGACAAATATCAAGAAGCAACAAGAATGACTTGACTTCGCCATGTCATCAAGCAATCTATGTCATCAGTGTCATGTCATGAGTCATCATATGCCACATCATTCTTATGGATTATGTAATTTCTTATTCGAAATGCATTGTAAAGTGGAAGTCCAAAGGACATGTACACAATGTGAAGAGTCATGTAAAGTCAAAAAGTCATAGGAAGTCAAACAATCATGAGGGTAGTCAAAGGGTCACAAAGAAGTTGAAGCTTCACCCCATTGGTTATATATACATCCTCATTGTATGAGCAAAGGAATTTTTCACCTTGCCTCCTCCTGCAAGGCATCAGAGAGACAAGCTAGTTCTTTTGGGGAGCAAGTAGTGGCTCCAACACTCCACTATTGGAGCTAGTGGTGTTTGTTGTATACACGTGTCTTGGGACTTTTACTTCATACATGGATTATGAATGTTTGTAAGATTGTTCTGTGAATGTTTATGGTTCATGTTTATTTTCACATATACTAAAGTAGTTGAACTATTTTGGTTATTTTAGTGCTTATCATATTGAGAATGTGTTGTAACGGTTGCAATACCCATTACATCCTTATGGACCATTTTGCTGCATGTTATACATATCTCTCTCGTTTGTGTGTGTTTCTACTAGAGTGGTATTATTACCTCTCTCTTAGAGGCTCACTTTATTTTCCCTTCGCAATAGAAGAACCTCGACACACCTACAACCGAACACTCACCAGACACACTTGCTTTTCGAAGGCACATATTCACTTCTCTCTCTTGCTGATAGTCAGAGCCAATGAAAACCTTTAAGAAAATGGTAACTATGTTGTATTCCAGATGGGGCTCCTATTCCAAATTGTGTGAGATATAATTGGGACCACATATCGGCGAGACCCCTTGAATGTTGGCAGGTCCAACACTGTCAACAGGTTCCTAAGACACCTCGAGGGGTGCTTCACCTTTTTGGTTGTTCTACGAAGATGTCAGTATTATGGATGGCTCCTATTTTACCATGAAAACATTCTTGAGTGTACCTATGTCTAGTTTTCCATGCATTTTAGTATGACCTAATGTGTGAAATTGAGAATAGAGGTGTAAAAAAAGTATTAGTTAATAGTTCCCTAAGAACATGTAGTATACCTAGGGGGATAGTATGGGGTACAGAAGGAGGTGTCCAAGGGAATAATGTAATAATGGGATGGGCCATAGTTAATAAATAAAGTGGTTAACCCGCATCATGTAAGGGACCACAAGTAGTTAGCAATTATGTGATAAGCCCATGGTATTAGATAGATGGTATTGAGGGAACCATGGTAATGACCCATGGTATTGTATGTATGAGGCCTATATAGAGGCTAGAGACTCCCCATTGAGAGATGTCAATGAATATTGTATGGACAAGCATATGGCTTGTGGAGTGTTCTCATTCCTTAGGGAGTGATTGTATGGTGTTACCCTACCTCAAGGGTTTGATCAATAAAGAGAAGCATTTCTATATTTTGTGTTTGTTTACAGTTATTGGGTATATTAGCATCATTTCATATATTTGTAGGATAGATCTATTACAAGTGGTATCAGAGCACTTTATTGGGCAAAGTGGATAATCTTTTTTTTTTGCAGGAATTTTTTGGGGCGACGAGTTTGCAGATCATATATATAAGTTTTGGTCCAATATTTGCAGAATCTAATTGCATATCTGGGTCCTTTAAAAAAAAATACCCAATTTCAAAAAAAATCTGCCAAATTGGAGTCCGAATGAGGGAGATATTGCTAATTTAAAAATCAGCAGTGTTGCAGATTTTTTTTGACGAAAATTCGTGGACGATGAATCTACAGTTAATTTTTGTCGTTTTTGTGAGAAATTTGAGAAAATAATTACAGATCTAAGATCCTCTTGAAAAATTACCCAATTTCAAAAAAACAATTGACCGAATCAGAGTCCGGATGAGGAAGATATCGCTGATTTAAAAACAACTCTTTTTTTTTTTCAGAATTTTTGTGATGGCGAGACAGTTGCAACGCAAATTGGAAATTCCAATGCCTAGATCGGGATTTCTATCACATGGGAAGATGCAAAATGGTCATTCCATTTCCAAAAACAGGTCATAATAATGATTTTGAGCAATATTGATTGAAGTGTGGCCACTTTAAATTTTCGCCAAGTAAGTGATTTTTTATAAGAATAGCTTCGGCGTGAATCACATATAAATGACCTTTGTCGACGCGTTTCGAACCAACTAGTGTGGTTCATCGTCAGGACAAGTTGAGGACACAGATCTGGCCTAGCAAGTTAAATAGATTGTGCAGAGACTCCAACGGCTCTATAACGGCTATTTTTGACCCTAGGACCCAGCCCAACTTTTATTAATAAATTTAATATTATTATTATTTCTATAACATTAAAAAACAATATTCTATTCTAGAAATTAGTAAAATTGGGTGTGTTGACTAAAAGCTAAGTAATCTATTTGATTAGAAACCGTTAGGTTATTAATAAAAATATTATGGGTTAATTATTAAGTTTCAATGATTTTATTATTATTATGTATTTTCTAGATTAGTAGAAATAAGTTATAAATAAACAGTATTACCTACGGTAATAGATATTAAGATATTAGACAAAATGGTTAATAAAATAAATTTCATGGTAATTATTAGTTTGGAGGATTTATTAAACTTTATAATATAATGTTAATTTCTAAGAAATTAAGTAAAAAATTAGTTAAATAACAGTACTTTACCTAATTAAATAATATTAAGATATTACTAAAATAGTATAAATGGTTATTATAAATGTTATAGAAATAATAATAATATTAAATTTATTAATAAAAGTTGGGCTAGGTCCTAGGGTCAAAAATAGCCGTTATAGAGCCGTTGGAGTCTCTGCACAGTCTATTTAACTTGCTAGGCCAGATCTGTGTCCTCAACTTGTCCTGACGATGAACCACACTAGTTGGTTCGAAACGCGTCGACAAAGGTCATTTATATGTGATTCACGCCGAAGCTATTCTTATAACTATGATAGATCACAGAAGTCTCAATTCTACAAGTGATTTTTTTTCAAAACCCTCTTTGTGGCTTCTAACAAGATGTTTTTTTTAGGCAAAGATGATGACCCTACTATTGAAGAATCCTTAAGCACTGAAAATGAACTATATGGGAAAATGTGGAAAAACTTAGTATGGCTTGGTTTGGAGGATGAGGCTGCCAAATTGTTTAGATCACTTGACAGCAAGAAGTTGTACAAACTTTCAGATGAAGAGTTTGAAAAAGTATTTTTATACAAATGGTCTCATGCTAGAAAACATGAGAATGAGACATGTAAGGGGTTATTTTCTACTAGTATCTCCTTATTACAGATTCATGGATGTATTCAGAAGGAGAAGATCATTGTGTCTATAAATCCTAGTTGCAAGAAAAATATTATAAATGTTAATTTGGCAAAAAAATTGCAAGCTCCACCAAAACACATGGAAAACACACAGGTTGATAATGAGGATGTGCAAGTTTATAAAGATTTGAAGATTTCTATGGAGAAGTATGTATTGCATTCTGATTCATATGCTTTAGATATGGCTAATGTGGATGTTGTTTTGGGATACCCTTGGATGGAATCTGTTGGTACTATCAATATTGATGTGCAGAAGAAATTATTGAAGCTCTGGTATAAATAAATTAAAAAAAAAAAAAAAAAAAAAAAAAAAAAAAAAATTACATTACAGGATATTTCCATCAATAAACAGGTAAAGTCCACGAAGGATTAAGCAGAGGCTATGGAGGCAAAAGCACAAAGCTCTAATGACATTGACACATCAGATGATGAGATCTTGATGGTCGATAACCAAACACAAACATCAAATCAAGTATCAAAAAAAGCACCAGACACTACTCATGCACCAATAGTAGAAGAATTCAAAAAATATATTCCATCAGTTAAAGCTTCAACATATCACCATCCACATCACCCAACGAGACAACAACCTACAAGATGGAAACAAATCAGCAACAAAGACAACAACCGCCGCATGACAGATAGAAAGGGGCGACGATCCACCCACAACACACCAACACAGAAGAGCTGCCAGAGTCAACTTCCATCTGAAGCGAGCGAGGCACCAACTAGATCGAGGGTTCACCTTTCTCTTGGATGGCTAGATGCACGTGCATGGTACCAGTGGACTACTCTTTTGACTAGATCTTATTATTTGTGTTCTTCTTATGTTTTGGGGATGAAACATGTTTAAGGGGGGTGGAATGTAGTATACCTAGGGGGGATAGTATGGGGTACAGAGGGAGGTACCCAAGGGAATAATGTAATAATGGGATGGGCCATAGTTAATAAATAAAGTGGTTAACTCGCATCATGTGAGGGACCACAAGTAGTTAGCAATAATGTGATAAGCCCATGATATTAGATAGATGGTATTGAGGGAACCATGGTAATGACCCATGGTATTGTATGTACGAGGCCTATATAGAGGCTAGAGACTCCCCATTGAGGGATGTCAAGGATTATTGTATGAACAAGCATATGGTTTGTGGAGTGTTCTCCTTCCTTAATGAGTGATTGTATGGTGTTGCCCTACCTTAAGGGTTTTGATCAATAGAGAAGCATTTCTATTTTGTTATTTCCTGGTATAATTGTATTCTCATATATTTCTGGGTCAGATCTATTACAGAACATGTCCAATACTACGTCTCTCCCTAAATCAATGTGACAAACAAGATTCTAAACTCCTTTATTTCCTCCTCGACAACAATGCCTATTTTCAATTACCTTCGTATAGTTTTGGGTAAGTTCTTTCACTATATCATTAAATCGTCAACCCAACGCTCAATTATGCTTGCAAGGCACTGTGTGCAATATATATAGAGGGCAAAATTCTTGAATTGGATGCATATGCCTATTTATTCTAAAGCTTTATGAAAATGAAAACTCATTTTCTTTCTAAATGAGACACCTATCTTAATACAAAACAAAATTAATCAATGAAAGCTTATAAATACTAAAAGCATAAATCCATCCATTCATAAATAAACACATATCCCCAATGGTTTTGTACTCGGTTAATGGCTCTTCTTAAGCTAGAATTATTATGGACTTATTCCTGTGATACCAATTCCTTTGCTTTTTTAACTAAGCTCGTAACCACAAGTGGACCTAAATTTGTAGCTAAGCAATTTTAATCATGCAACAATAAAGATTCTATCGAAATACAATAAATAATGACTAATATAAATGAACATCATAAACTAGAAACATTGCAAACTAAATTACAATACAAATATATAAAACATGTTCAACACCTTACCTCAAGTGCCCCCCTTCAAAGGCGTACTTGTGCATTAGCTATGGAATCACCATAAACATTAAAATGTGACCATGCATAATTGATAAGCTCAAACATAGTTTTTTATTAAATAGAGTAGGAGTACTTCAAAATGATCGCCAAAGATTGTACTCCCCCAAGGATGAGGATGCTTCCCATTTATATATATAAACAAAGCATATGTGCATTCTAAGAGATGATAGGTTCCTTGATTTTTTTGTTTTGTTATAGTTACAATAATAATTGGAGCACTGCAATACATATGATCACAACCTCCTTAAACAAAATCCATATACAAAAATACCAAATTAAATCACAATGTTGATTTGTGCATGCGTACCACATTTAGTCTGCATAGGGAAGGATCCATTTGATGAATTGGTTACAAAATATAGGTTGCTCGTTGAGCACTCCAAACAAGAATAGGCATGAACGGCAATGCCTCAATTGAATGCACAAATGCCTGTTATGGGTCATTCTTTGTCTCTCCAACATTTTGAACAATTCTTTGTTGTCATGAATATTGATACCTTTGTTAACCTATCTCAACTATGCGAAAACTTCATGATGCTCCATAAACTATGTTGTGAAAGATATAATACAAGTTATGTCACAATTTATTTTAAATCCTCCCTACCCCACACACACTCTGACACATACTTTACTATTCATTAAAACTCACAAAATTTCATAACCCTCTCCAATTTAATCATTCGTGAAGGAAAAAAGAAATATAAATTACAATCCGTTTACCTTTTCAGTACATGCAAAATATAGATATGATAATGGTAAGTTTATAATTGACAAACCTTCATGTTTAATTATGGGTCAAAGGAAGTAAGTATAAGTAACAAAATAGTGATAAAAGAATGGTAAAAAAAAAGTCATTTCTCACGCTCTTCACATAGATTGGAAACAAAAAATTTGGAATTGATATATTTCATAGTTTTCATTTTCCTTTTTTTTTTTCCGCTGAAAAAAGTCCATAACCTTTATATTGAGATATAAAAGGGAGTTTTCCAAAAATTACAGCCAAACTGTTGGCACAAGTCAACTGTTACAGCTCAACAAAACTGGAGCTTTTCTGCTTCTAAAAGAAACCATATGATTCTGCCTCCCTGACGGAGGTTCTAGACGCCACGCAGGGCAGAGAAAAGAGTATCATTTTCTGGGGTCTCCTTCGTTGAAGGAAAACAACCCCACATATACAAAAAAAAAATTGGCCGGATACATAAGTTATTTACAGAAACGATATAAAAGTCTGAATGTTTCTGGGAACTTTATCAAAACTAGTTTTGAAAAATATATACAGAGCATGAAAAAACATAATTATAATGCCGCGAAAATAACTGTCAAAAATGATAATGTAAACTGGAAGTCAAAGAGGCTGAGAGTATGGAGGCAGGTCTGATCTGTAAATCTGCCCCTGTCTGTTTTCTTCTACTGTCCAGCAGCCCAAAACCTGTTGTAGACCAGCCTTAGATAACTGGTCTGCTTCCTCATTCCTGTCCCTGTAAATATGGCATAGTGAAAACCTGTTAAAGAAAATCCTTAGAGATATAATTTCATCAACAATAATCTTCAAAATCTGATTTTGACAAGAAGCTTTTCCGTTGATCCAGTTAATAACGTTTAGTGAGTCCCCGAAGATCTGAATAGTGTTTATATTCCTATGATGAAGCCAACATAGAAGAAGGCGCAAGGCCGAGAGCTCTGCAAATTTGTTTGTGCCGGAACCCAACCCAACAGAAGCTTTTAATGAATGATCCGGGTTGATGTGAATGCAAATGCCAGCTCCAGCCTTGTTGTTTTGTGAAGCCCCATCAAAATACCCAACAGGGATACCCTCCTGTATCATGGTAGAATTCTGTTTTGTTTTGGGGACTTTATCCTCTGGGGGGGGCAAAGCATTGTAAATGGCAGTGATATTAATGGCAGAAACAGGAGGAGGAATGTCCTTGTCTTGGAAAAGACTCTTATTTCTAGACAGCCAGACACCCCAAGCGAAGATAAGGGGCAGATTCCTCATATTCCCCTCCGGATAAGAATGCCACCATTTCATCCAAGACACCTCCAATGGATCGGGACCCCACTGAGCTTTTGTCTTAAGAAGTAGCATGACCTCCTCCCATATCTTCCTTGTGAACGTACAGGTATTGAAAAGATGGTTGATAGTTTCCTCATCTGATTTGCATAGTGGGCAACGTCTGGGGCCAGCTAAGAATCTAGCCTGTAGAATTTCCCAAGTAGGAACCTTCCTTTTCATAATGCACCAGAAGAAAAGCCTCGCCTTGGCAGGACATTTGAGTTTCCAGATATCTTTGGCCCACCAATCCGGACGACCCCAGTCTTTCTTACCCATAAGGAAGGTGTATCCATCTTTTGGGGAATACTCCCCGGATTTGCTTTGTGCCCACATCAAACAGTTTGGTTCATCTTTGATCCTAACATTGGTTCTTTGAAGCTCTTTGATGAATCCCTCCCATTCGTTTTTCCATCTTGCATTAATCCCTAAATCTTCCTCATTCTTCCAAGCCTGTCCCCAGATAGTAGACTGTCCAACTCTTTCCACCTGGTTTAATGTCAGAATACCTTTAGTATCGAGGTGTCTAAGAAGGCCTGGAGATAAAGCAAAAGCATCATTGCATCCAACCCATGGATCTCTGCCAATCCTAATATGTTTACCATCTCCCACTTTCCAGGCTAAGCCTTGTTCAATAACTAAGAAAGCCTCCACCGTAGCCTTCCAGATTGCTGAAGAATTTTTTGCCTTCTTGTTTTGACTCCGAATCCATTCATCTATGGGAATAGGGTCAATGTACTTTCTTTTGACCACTCTGGTCCACAAGTTTTCCATTGATATAAGACGCCATCCAGATTTGGCAGCTAAGGAGATGTTGAAGTCAGGGGATATTTTTATTCCCCAACCACCCCATTCTTTTGGTCTAGCCACTTTGTCCCAAGCTACCCAGGGCAAGCCCGAAGATTCCTTTGATCCCGACCATAGGAATCTGCAGCATATTCTTTGAATTTTCTCCATCACGCCTTTAGGGATCCAAGTCAGAGCAGCCCAGTAAACTGGAATGGCTGACAAGACAAATTTGATAAGGGTCAATCTGCCAGCTCTGGACAGCCATCTAAAGCTCCAATGGGAGATTCTGGATTCAATCTTTGCAATTAACCAGTTCCAGTCCACTTTCCTGTATACAGCAGGCTTTAGCCAAAAACCCAAGTATTTGAAAGGATCTTCCAGAGATTGGGAAGGAAAAGGAAAGAGATTTGTCATTCTATCTCTTTCTCTTCTTTCAAAATCTGCAAAACAGACTTGGGATTTTCCAGTGTTTATTTGCATACCAGTGGCTTTTAGAAAAAGATCAAGAATACATTTAAACTCCTTTAATTCATTATGGCTACCATTTGTAAAAATCAGGATATCATCAACGAAAAGAAGGTGTGTGATGTATAGGTTAATTGCAACCTCAATACCTTTTACCTTTTCCTCACTTCTGGCTTTGTGAATCAGTCTACTTAATCCTTCCGCCACAAGGAGGAACAAAAGAGGAGATAAGGGGCACCCTTGTCTGAGACCTCTCTGGCTGTTAAAGAAGGAAGAGGTAGCACCATTGATCAAAACAACAAATCTGACATTTGTGATGCAACCCATGATCCAGCTGACAAAGGGATAGCTGAATCCAATGTGGGTTAACAACATCCTAAGATAGAGCCAGCTCATCCGATCATAAGCTTTAGAAAGGTCAATTTTTAGGACAGCACCCTTCTTTTTCTTCAATTTTATACTATGGGTAACCTCCTGGGCTACGCCAATGGCTTCATGTATCTGTCTTCCGTTCAGAAAACCAAATTGTTCCATTGAAATGTTTCTGGATAAGATTGGTGCAATTCTGAGGGCAATAACCTTTGAAATAATCTTGTAAATGCAATTACACAAGGAAATAGGTCTAAAGGCTTCAAATCTTTCCGGATCATCCTTCTTTGGGATAAGAGCAATAAAAGTTGAGTTAAAGGGTCTATATATTACCCCTTTCAGTCTTGACTCTTCAACAACTTCTGTTATCTCTGCTCCAATTTGTTCAAAAATGTGGAGAAACAGTTCTATCGTCCAGCCATCAGGGTCAGGGCTTTTATCCTTACCCATAAGTTTCATGGCTTCTTCAATCTCCTCCTTAGTGACCGGTATTAAAAGATCTTCTGCTTCATCTTCCTCGACAAATCTAGGAAAACTATGCACAATACCGAGGACTTCAGCAATAGTTGCCTCTCTCTGATCAGTAAAAATGTTTTGAAAATGTCTTTTACCCAGCCCAGAGAGCTCGGAAAAAGAGCTGACTTCTCTCCCTTCTTCATCTTTTAGTCTCCAAATAGTGTTTGCAGACTTCCTACCTTTTGCAAAAATATGGAAAAATCTAGTATTCTCATCCCCCGCTTTTAACCAGATTGCCCTACTTTTGATCCTCCATTCTTCTTCCTTTTCCAGCAGTATTTTATTTTGTTGTTTCTCCAAATGAAGGATTCTGTCCTTTGAGGCTTGTGAGGAATACCCATATGTCTCCATACTTTCCATATGCTTCAGCTCCTCCCTTATGCTGGACATCTCCTCGGATTGTTTCATTTTTTTATCCTTTGCCCAGGAAATGGTAGCTTTCTTAAGTCTTTTCAAATTATCCATAAACAAATAACTTTTGTCCACCCCGATATTTTGCCCCTGGTGTATCCAAGTATCGTTAAACAGCTTGCAGAAAGTAGGATCTTGGAGCCAAGCAGGGTTGAACTTAAAAGGGGCAGGAGGTTTGGGAGGAGGATTGGTCATGTCCAAGAAAATCGGAAAATGGTCCGAGTTCCCTATTTCCTCGACCCACTGCCTGATCATAGGGACCCTGGAAAAGAGAAACTCCGAAACCAGAAAACGATCAAGTCTTTTGGCAATTCGGTCACCTCCCACCCTTCGATTCCTCCAGGTAGGCTTTAGTTTAACCGGAGCAGGATCAATTAAATTGTTCTCTGAGATAAGGTTGTGAAAAAACTCAGCAAAGGGGTCTTCTCTTGCAGAAGGGCCCCAAGCTTCATTCCTCCCAAGAGAGAAATTTAGGTCACCTCCCAAAATCATCATCGGATTATTCATCACAGTTTTTGACATTAATTCTTCCTAGAAAGAATCCCTGCTTTGACAAGGGCCGTAGACATTTACAATGGTTAAGGGGAAAGGGAAATCTGGGGATAAGACCTCCATTCCCAAAACGTTTTTCAAACCCCAGTGATTGAGGATTTTAACCCGGCTCTCTTTATAACCAATTCCAAGGCCCCCCGAATGGCCAGAGGCATCCAAAGCAATGAAGACCCACCCCGGAAGAAGAGAGTTAAGCATGGGTTCAATCTCAGAGGCCTTCCCCAAGGTTTCTTGAAGGAAAATAACATCTAAATTGGAGGTTGTAATCCAATCTTTCAAGGCCAGTTTTTTAGGTTTGCTGGCCAAACCTCTGCAGTTCCAAGATGACAAAATCATTTGTTAACACCTTCATGGGGATGAGCTACTCTAAGAACCCCTGGAATGGAATATTGTTTGCCATCTGCAACATCCAATTTTGCTTTCAGTTTCGCCTTGGACATGTGTGATTTCCGACCTCTCTTATTTTTGAAATTATTCTGTGGAAGGATCATCCCCAAACCACCTAAGGTACCTTGTGCTTCCAGTTTTCCTCTCAAGGATCTCAAATTGTAAGGGCAGTGAGGTCGTGGGGCAGAGGTGGTTAATGGAGGCCAGTCTTCATCACAGCTAATCTGCAAAGACGGAAAAGAATTTGCTATAGTTTCAATATTCAGACTCATTGATTGGTGTTCCATATTTTTTACATAAAACATATCCTGCTCATGATGGTTTGAGAGCTCAATATTATTTTTTACAGGATTATGCTCATGAAAAAAAAGAGGGAGAGTTTCTTTGTGCATACCTGATTCCTCTACAGCAGAGATAGTTTGTTTATCATTGTCTTGCTCGACTGTCTCTTCGGCTTCCACGACCTCTTTCGCTTTTTCCCTCACTGTCGCCAGTGGAATTTTCTCTTTTGCCATCGCGTCCACCTGAAATAGATTTCCTTCGTCCTCGGAAGGCTTCACGAACTCCTCTGTCTCCATATCCCTTTGTTCTTGAGCATCCGTCATAATTTGCTCCGACGGCATCTGTGCATTTCCGGCATCATTTCCTCGATTAAACCTTCGGAAATGTCTTCTTCTCCTCAACTGCGGGCAATCTTTTGCCATATGCCCATGATCGTGGCATCGATGGCACCTAAACGGTAAGTATTCATAGTCAAGTATCTGTTCGTATACATAGTCCTGAAACAGAAGGTTGATTTTCTTTGCCAGACGACCACTCGGGTTTAGCATAACCAAAATCCGTGCTATTGCCCTGTTTTTTGTAGTCAAAAAAGACATGTCTGCCTCCATATACTCCCCCAGCCTATTACCAATCGATTTGAAAACCTCCTCTGTCTAGAGGAAGGATGGTAAGCCCGGCGCCTGCACCCACACCGGAAAAACATCGGTTCTCTCCTTAATGGCATCAAATAGGGGAGTCCATTTTTTTAGCAGAATTGGAATGTTCCCAATATGCCAATTACACTGTAAAACCCAATCTGCGGATCCTTTATCTCCAAATCTGAACTGAAACCATCCTTTTGCCAACACTAAGGCTTCAAATTGTAAAGGGTTTTCATTTTTAAAGCATTTTTCACCCTATTCTTGAAGAAATTCAGAGGTGCATTTCTTACCTCTAGCTCTGCCGACCAAGGTACATTCTGCCACAGTTAATGCTTCGACCATAGAGACCTCCATTCCGAGAACTAGGTTGTCTACGACCTCCAGAGCTCCAATGGGTCTTTGTGGCTTTCGTTTTTCTCCCTTGTATCCTGCCCCTTCCGCCTGTACTCTTGTGTCTTTTCGTATTTCTGTGTGTTCATGATTTATCTGAGTTGAACCCAACTGAGGTTCCGTCTCCTGTACAGGCTGATACGGGTCTAGAGTCCCCAAAACCCCATTCCCCGAGGAGGGAGTATTAACCTCCGAAACATTTGTGACTGCCTGCGCCCCCACAATAGCCTCTCCATAGTCGTTTGAAGAAATACCCTTAGGGTTTAGGGGTTCACTAAGAAGAGGGACCCTCGAAAGAGATAAAACCCCCCCTGATGATCTTGCCTGGTCAAAACCTGCAGGTAAGCCTATCTTGTATATATCTTCGAAACCCTTTGATAATGGAAACCCTTCAAATGTTTTTTCCCCTTTTGGGTCCGACGGCAAGCCTTCTTCGTTTTCCCCACTCGTTACTACTGCTCCCACTGGTTTCAGGGCATTCAGTGAACTAGGGTTCGGTGTCCCGCTACCCGGATTCTTGCTATGAGCCAACAAAAAGGAAGATTCTGAGTGTGAAGCAACCTCCAGACATGGCAAGTCAAAAGCCCCAAAGTAATGCTCCACATTTTGTGTCGTGATATCCTTTCCCCACATCGAGAGGATATCTTCCACCTCGGGGTCCAGTGCCAAAAATTCCGCGGGGTTAACCATGGTTCAGTCTTTCCCAGGTAAGCGTCAACTGGCAATCAATGTAGGTGAGTTTCGCGGATGCTTTGCGGGTAACACGGGAATGAACGGCAGTAAAAAACTGTGTAATGAAAAACTATTTTAAAGCATCACAAACGCCAAAGAAACCAATCATTGAGAACATACCGACTGCTATACTTTGCAGTTTATCAAACCGTGATTGTCGGCAACTGTGAATTTCTGACCCATGCAGGCTACCCGAAACCTGTGCGCAAAGCCTCCCGGCTCACGGGTTTTGAAACCCTAACCTGCTCCGCCATCGTCCCTTCATTTTCCTTACTTGTTTTATAATATATATAAACCATTTTACCCAAGTCAATAAACCAATGTGTTTCTTTGTGCTTGGTTTGCCTTGTCAGGCCATACAACCTCACCAATCCGGTCCCTCTTGCAATGGCTCCTTTACTCTGAGAATTTGCAAATGTCTTCAGCCAACCCACAAGGCTGCTTCCAACACACCCTATCGAATACAAAATTGATCTTATTCCTGGTGCTTCCTTACCCAATACTCCCATCTTTATTGACTCGCTCCTCGAGAGGCCGCTGAGATTGAACGCCAAATTGAACAATTGTTGACCTCTGGTAATATTCAACCTTCATCCTTGCCATGTGCATCTCCAACTTTTATTATTCCCAAAAAATATACTTTTAATGGCCATTAATAAAGCCATTGTTAAAAACCGCTATCCCTACCTCACATTGAGGATTTGTTGGACCACTTACACATGGCTTGTTTCTTCACTAAGATGAATTTGATTGTTATGAAATTATTGATGTTTTCAGGGCACACTTGGGTAAGTTTGTGGTCATTTACCTTGATGATATGTTGGTATTCTAGAAATCTTGGGAAGACCATTTTCAACATATGCATACTTGATATATTGCAAGAACGTCAACTTCAAAGAAATCCTATTTTAGACATCAGTTAAATATTTGGGATTTATTATTGACAACATCGGGGTTTGCCTAGAACCCTCTTGGGTATAGGCTTCAAAGAAATCCTATTTTGGACATCATTTCAATATTTGGGATTTATTATTGACAACATTGAGGTTTGCCTAGAACCCTCTCGGGTATAGGCTTTGGCACACTTGGGTAAGTTTGTGGTCATTTCCCTTGATGATATTTTGGTATTTAGTAAATCTTGGGAAGACCATTTTCAACATATGCATACTTGATATATTGCAAGCACATCAACTTCAAAGAAATCCTATTTTGGACATCAGTTCAATATTTGGGATTTATTATTATCAAGTTCAATATTTGGAATTTATTATTGTCAATATCGGGGTTTGCCTAGAACCCTCTCGGGTATAGGTTTGGTGCAATGGCCAATGCTTTTCAATACACATGACCTCAAGAGCTTCATGGGAGGTATTAATTTCTACAGAAAATTTGTCTCCCATTTCTCACAACTTTGTCTTTCATTTCTCACAATTGGCTTGTCCTTTGCACCAGTTGTCTAATCAAGCAAAGTTTATTTGGAATGCCGAATCTAAGGGACAGTTTGCTCAACTCAAGAATGCATTATGCTCTACCCCCATTCTTCATTTTCCAAATATGAATCAACCATTTGAGATGGAAAGTGATGCCTCTCAATTCACCATTGGGGTTGTTCTTAAATAGGGAGGCCACCTTGTCGCATACCATTTTGAGGCACTTGTGGATGCTAAGCTCATGTACAACACATGACAAGGAATTCTACAGTTTAGTGCAAGTTTGGAAGTAGTGGCACCATTACATTCTCGGCAAAGAGACCATCCTCCAAATAGATCATCATACATTGATCTTCATCAACTCGCAGTGCAAGAATCAAGAGCAACACCATCTAAAGTGGGCTACTTACATTCAACAATGCCATCTAGTGATTAAATTTGAGAAGGGGACAACTAATAAAATGGTTGATTTGTTAAGTTGACCACCTACTCGGGTCCTACACTTTCTACAGGTGCGTTGTGCTGCCTATGATGCTTGGAAAGATATGTATGCAACAAATCCGGTCTTTGGTGAGATATGGGAAGCTCCTACAGTCATAAATCACACTCCCTTTTTTTATTATACCATTCGTGATGGTTGGTTGTATAAACTTAACCAACTTTGTGTGCCACAATCTGATGATCATCTCTTTCTCGTCTCTTTCTCATCTATGAAGCACATGCATTTTCATGTGGAGGACATTTTGGCATTGCCAAAACCATTCTCAATTTTCAAGGCCACTTCTATTGGATTGCCTCACCCAAGCAAGTGGAATCTTCTCCTTCTCATCTGTGAAGCACATAAAATATTCTCCTTCTCATCTGTGAAGCACATGCATTTTCATGCGGAGGGAATTTTTAGCATTGCCAAAACCATTCTCAATTTTCAATGTCACTTCTATTGGATTGCCTTACCCATGCAAGTGGAAACATTCATTTGTGCATGTTCTCTTTGCTCACAAGGCAAGCTCTCAAACCGTAAGCATGGTTTGTATCAACTATTACCAATTCCCTCTCATCCTTGGGAAACCATTTCCATGGACATTTTAAGTGGCCTTCCTACTACTTTCCACAAACATGATGCTATTTGTGTAGTGGTATCTTGTTTCTCCAAGATGGCTATCTTTCTTCCTTGTCATAAGACTACCTTTGTTGCTCAGACCGTGGATCTCTTTTTCCAACATGTGTCGCCACACTTTGGTTTGCGGAGTAGCATTATTTCTAATTGTGACTTGTTTTCTCAGCAAATTTTAGCGTACTCTTTGGTCTTTGTTGGGTTTCCAACTTTATTTCTCCACTACCTTTCACCCACAAACAAATGGACAAACTGAAGTTGTCAATCATACTTTGGTTCGCTCCTTTCGCAGTTATTTTTCCAAAACCAAACAATGGGATACATATTTGCACATCATTTAGCAAAGTTACAATCGGGCCACACACTCCTCAACTGGTTTCTCGCCTTTTGAGGTTTGTTTTGGGTTTCAGCCAAGCGTGCCATCTGAGATGCCACTGACTGTCACCCCTTTTGGGTCTGCCCATGAACAACATGAACAAAAATCAGCTCAACATTTCATAAATTCCATATCTCAACTCCAGACTCAAGTAAATGCTACTTTGCAGGCAGCCCAAGATCGCCCCAAACAGAGGCATGACAAGCAATGAACACCCTTGTCTTTTCAACCTGGAGATTATGTATAGCCTTGTTGGACAAGCAACACTTCAAGGGCCAGCACCATAAGCTGCACCCTCTATGATATGGCCTATAAAGTGTTTTGGAACGCGATGGAGAAAATACATATTTATTGGACTTGCCTTCCCAGCTTGGCATCCACGATGTGCTTATTGTTAGTAATCTCAAGCTCTTTGAACCACTTCTCCTTGAGGAACCTGTTACAGTTTGTCATCCGGTGGATAATATTCCAGATTTTCAGCCTCTTCTGCTCAAAGATACAATTCTTGACTCCAAGAAAAGGAATACACGCCAGCAACCATACTTATCATATCTGTTTGGTCGGAAGGGACACACACCGGTGCAGGTAAAATGGATGACTGTAGAAACATTGCAAAGCAATTTCACTCATTTGATGGAGGAAGCAGGGACGCTTCTTGCTCTAAACTGGGAGGAATTGGGCAACCAAGAAAAAACACACTCCTTTGGAAACATCTAAGAGTAGAAAAGATAGTAACATCTAAAAAAAACTAGGAAAGAATTACAATATCTAATAATGTATTTGATTTTTATGCACTATCTTTTGTAATTACAAATTAAAAATAAGGATAATGTTTGCATTGTTTATAAAACGTTCATCTCTCCCTCATAATATAAGGTGGTATTGTTTCCAGAGCTGCTGCAGTGTTATTTTCTTTTTTTCTTTTTGTGCATCTATGTTGTATGTTATTCTCTGGATCAATTTTTAGATCTGCAGGTAGATCAAGAAACCTAGAAGAAAATCTTATTCTAGTGCCTGTTTTTGGTTTCTTGATGAGTAACCTGTTTCTTTAGAAACTCCCTTCTCGGAAACACCCTGCTTGTTTGTTCAAGAGATGACATAAGAGGATGAACTCTACTATAAGTCTGTAATTATAAACCTAAATGTTTAGTTTTACAATACGATGAGAATATGATTGTTGTCATAGACTTTGTGAGAGGATGCCAAAATTATAATAGGGAAAACATGACTGAACCTAAATGTGAATTTTACCATGGTTATCATGCTTTTTTGTCTATAATAAAAAGCTTAATACTTCATTTGACATTTCGCATGAGATTTCACAATATGCATCAACTGGCTTTCTCCGGCTCATGGGTCTCTGCATTCCTCTTCCTAAAAGCCATAGCAGGGATTAACTAAATATTAGATCCCTACAATATGGCATTTTAACCCTTTGCCTGTCCGTCATTGTACCAAAATTCTGTTGGTAAACAATCCTAGCACCAAAGTTGATCCAGCTCTGGATTGTTTTGTAATTAGAAAAGACAACCATATAAACTGGATATAAACAGCGAAGAGTCTTTTACGATTAGAAATTTAATATAAATATTGGGCAGATTCTGAAAGAGAGACTCCTTCGTATAATTCCTGTTCAGACAATTCCTCCATGGATAAAGCTCCTTTAGATGATTCGTTTTTTGCTGGGAAAGGGAAATTTCAGGGAACTTCATTTTTACCATTGAAATTCTATTCCATGTTTAAAATGAGTGCCAAATTTTAAACGTGGCTTCTTCCATTTGCGTCCAAGATTAATTTTGAGTCTCCTATGACCTGTTCATTTCTCAACTGCAATCTTTTGTTTAATCAGAATGAGTAGATTTTTTAATATAAATATTTCGTGCCCGTTCGCAAACAAAACAAGGATTTTACATAGTTTTTCCAAGCATTCAAAGAGCCGATGATAATTCATTTTATCTACAAACCTGCTATTTAAGCGGTCTCTGATATGCTCACAAAAATTCCCCATTCCAGAGCTTTTACAACTATAAATTCGACAAAACTGTAGCAGTAAATAGTTACATTTACATTGTGTCATTTAGAAACTAAGAAAAAAAACATATGAAAACTAAATATCCATTGGCGCTGGATTAATAAGACTATTAAGGTCCAGGCTAGTGGACACTTCTTTGGAGCCTTTGTTTTGGTCTTGCTCGGTATAGTCCTCTTTGTGCTCCTTGTTGCTTTCCACCACTTTGAGCTTCCGCTACTCAATTTGATGCCTCGGTGCATCAACTTCATCTTCCAATACGCTCCCTTTTCTCCAGCTCTCTCCCCTGCATCGACAAGTTCTCTTGTAGCTGCTGATGTATGTTGCGTTGTAGTTCAGTCAGGCTTTCTCTGGACTCCAAGTGGCATTGCACACAGTTGATGCAGAATGGCTGATTTCTCCTATCCGCCATAGAAATTCTTGCCTGCGGTCCCCATGACCTCGGCCAACGACTGCCCCAAGAGCCCGACCATGAGCTATCCTCTGCACTCTGTACACTCGAATCCATTTTTTGACTACCCAAAATGTTCCAGAACCTTCTGCCTCTCCCACTCAACTCTAGGGTGCTCTTGACCCTTTCCACCCCGCTAGTCTCCTACCAAGCATGAGGAATTTGATCCAGGACACCCTCACAGACCTAGGAATTATAATCTTTCTCATCAGCAACCATGTTCAAATAGACAACCCTCCGCTCGATGACCAATAAATCTACCCCAAGGTTCTGAACTTGAACCTCCTCCCAATTCAACAAATTAACGACTCCCAAACAAGTAACAACATTCAGACCTTCAAAAGCACACAGACCTGTGGCCCCCTGAAGCTTCCTGCTCGTAAACTCAAGTACATCAACCTAGGCCCAATAACAGATAAACTGTGACCTCAGCTTCCGCTGCCAAGCCTTCATAGAGGCCACCTTAGCAAAATATATCCTTAAACCATAAAAACTGAACATACCCTTATTCCATTTATAGCAGCTATTGGACTATGCGATGATGTTGTACTGAACGAAGACGCTGATGCAACTGAGATCCCGATGAGTCTCCATTATTTCTCTGCCATCCTCCATTAATTCCCCCACACTACTCCTGGTCTATTCTTCCCAACCAAATTATCCTCTCATGAGTGAACATCGCTACTTTGTGCACCGAAATTAAATTTTGCTTCGAAATCCCCATACTCTTGCAATCTCCCGAGGAGGTGCACCATCCTTTGCACCATGAACCAAGGTGTAGGAGCTCAAAACTCACGCAAAGGTCTCATCCATAAATAGGTGTAGTACCAAGGTGATGAACTCTAATGCGTTGCAAATGAAGGTATAGGACGATCTTGCCACGAGGCTCCATGACAGGCCAGGGCTCGCATGAACTGATGCGACATGGCCCAAGGGATAAGGGGATGATATGGACAAGGGTAGAGAACATGTGGGGGGAGCTTGGGTGGGAGAGAGGAATGACGAGGAGAATGAAAGAAGAAAGGAGGAAAGGGGTGGGGGTCGAGGTGGGAGTGGGGGTTAGGCAGGATAGGGGAATAAATATGGAGGAAGGGAAGGGAAGGGAAGGGGAGAGGAAGGGCCAAATAACCATCTTATGCAATATGAAAACAATACTTCCAATACCTGAATTTCTTAACTTCCTTACAAGGCTTCTATAATTTTCACATTCCAAAATTTGTATCCTATCAACAAACTTATGGTATGTTAGTCGTGCTCTCGACCTCATTCATTATGCATCTTTCCTCTCTCAATTGACATGCATGATTAGCTTGTTTGTCTACTTCTTGGTTATTTCCTCTAAGAATATGGAAGAAAGACACCAATTCGAAGGAGTGGAGCAGCCCTTGGGATCTCTTGATAATTTGGTTCAATACTTTCAGTACCTGAATTTCTTAACTTCCTTACAAGGCTTCTATAATTTTCACATTCCAAAATTTGTATCCTATCAACAAACTTATGGTATGTTAGTCGTGCTCTCGACCTCATTCATTATGCATCTTTCCTCTCTCAATTGACATGCATGATTAGCTTGTTTGTCTACTTCTTGGTTATTTCCTCTGAGAATATGGAAGAAAGACGCCAATTCGAAGGAGTGGAGCAGCCCTTGGGATCTCTTGATAATTTGGTTCATGATAGTGTTTTTAGCTGATGAAGCATAGATCATATGCCTAATAATTATCATGGAATCTCCTAAAACCTGTATTTTTTTTATGCCCTTCTTTTGAGCCAAAGTGAGGCCCATGAACAAACCATACGCTTCTTCTGCTTGATTGTTGGTCTTCCATGCAAGCCCCCAAGTATATCTTAATTCTATAATTCCTTCAGGATTAGTGAGAATCCTCCCCCTGCCACCCCACTTTCTCAGCTACAATCTTCACAAGCAGTCATAAAGCATAAAACTGAGTGCTATTATTTGTGCCTGAGATTTGTGCATTTTTGAAAGAAATGCAATGATATTCACATACAAATAAATTACCTCCAGCACCACAAATTTCTCGATTTCATTGACATGCACCGCCAAAGAAACAACAAGGGTTTTACAGGTTTACATGTCCTGCCGTAGGTGCATACAATTTGATGACAAATATGCAGATGGATTATCATTTATTTGGAATACTTGCTTATTTCTAGTTAGCCATAGTCCCCATATTGCGAACCATGGCAAAACCTTAATGAATTGCCACAATCTCATTAGTGTACCAGCGTTGAAAACAAGCGTGATTTCCTTCTCCATTCATTTTCCCATTTGACAATTTTATTGCTCTGCCCAAACCTCCTTAACATATAAACAATATACAAATAGATGATTCACAATTTTGTCGTTGATTTTGCATACAGGGCATTTTGCTGGACCATGCCAATTTCTCTTCATTCTGTTACCCCACGTTAGTGTTCTATTTGGGAAGGCCAATAGCACGAATATTTTGTTTGAGAGGTCTATTTAATTTTAAAGTCTTTTCCTCTTTTATTTCTTTTATCATTTATCATTCTCTCATCCTAACTGCATACCCTAATTTTGTTGTGTATGCTCCTCATACCAGTATTTGACCATCTCAATTTATCTTGTTCAATGAGCTTTAGAGAACTATGAAGTGATGCGGCATGGCCTAGGGGATAAGGGGATGAGATGGGCAGGGGTGGAGAACATGGCAGGGGAGCTCGGGTGGGAGAGGGGAATGACGGGGAGAATGAAAGAAGAAAGGAGGAAAGGGGGTGGAGGTGGGAGTGGGAGTGGGGTGAGGGGGGTAAATATGGAGGAAATGAAGGGAAGGGAAGGGAAGCATAGGGGAAGGGACAAATAACCATCTTATACATTATGAAAACAATGCCTCTAGTACCTGAATTTCTTAACTTCCTTGCAAGGCTTCCATAACTTTCACATTCCAAAATTTGTATCCCATTAACAAACTTACGGTATGTTAGTCGTGCTCTTGACCTCATTCATTATGCATCTTTCCTCTCTCAATTGACATGCATGATTAGCCTATTTGTCTGCTTCTTGGTTATTTCCTCTGAGAATATGGAAGAAAGACACCAATTCGAAGGAGGGGAGCAGCCCTTGGGATCTCTTGATAATTTGGTTCAAGATAGTGTTTTTAGCTGATGAAGCATAGGTCATATGCCTAATAATTATCATGGAATCTCCTAAAACCTGTATTGTTTGAGCCAAAGTTATGCCCATGAACAAGCCATACGATTCTTTTGCTTGATTGTTGGTCTTCCATCCAACCCCCCAAACATATCTTAATTCTATGATTCTTTCTTAATTGTATGATTCCTTTAGGATTAGTGAGAATCCTCCCCTGCCACTCCACTTTCTCAACTACAATCTTCACAAGTAGTCATAAAGCATAAAACTAAGTGCTATTATTTGTGCCTGAGATTCATGCATTTTTGAAAGAAATGCAATGATATTCACATACAAACAAAATACCTCCAGCACCACATATTTCTCGATTTATTTGACATGCACCGCCAAAGAAACAACAGGGGTTTTACAGATTTACATGTCCTGCCGTAGGTACGTACAATTTGGTGACACATGTGCAGAAGGATTATCATTTATTTGGAATACTTGCTTATTTCTAGTCAGCCATAGTCCCCATATTGCGAACCATGGCAAAACCTTAATGAGGTGCCACTCTCTCATTAGTGTACCAGCGTTCAAAACAAGCGATATTTCCTTCTCCATTCATTTTCCCATTTGACAATTTTATTGCTTTGCCCAAACCTCCCTAACATATAAATAGTATACAAATATATGACTCACAATTTTGTCGTTGATTTTGCATACAGGGCATTTTGCTAGACCATGCCAATTTCTCTCCGTTCCATTACCCCACATTAGTGTTTTATTTGGGAAGGCCAACAACACGAATATTTGGTTGAGAGGTCTATTTAATTTTAAAGTCTTTTCCACTTTTATTTCTTTTATCCTTTATCATTCTCTCATCCTAGCTGCATACCCTAATTTTGTTGTGTATGCTCCTCATACCAGTGTTTGACCATTTCAATTTATCTTGTTCAATGAGCTTAAGAGCACTATGAAGTGATGCGGCATGGCTGAAGGGATAAGGGGATGAGATGGGCAGGGGTGGAGAACATGGTGGGGGGAGCTCGGGTGGGAGAGGGGAATGACGGGGAGAATGAAAGAAGAAAAGAGGAAAGGGATGGGGGTGGAGGTGGCAGTGGGAGTAGGGGGGCTAAATATCAATGTTTTAAAACTCCAACTCGGTATCGACTCAGTCGACTAGATTTCAATGACTCGGTCATTGTAAAAAGTACATTAAATATTTTTTTATTATTATAAAAAAACATAATTTTAAGGATTTTCATTCACGTTTCCAAACACACAGCATTAGAATATAGATAGAAGACAACATATGATCAAAGTAGGCTCATGAATATATCCATTAAATCAAAATGGCACCTAGTGCACTGTCCAATACATACATGATCATGATATAGAGATCAAAACAAAAATACATAACCAAGGACACTAGAAATGGCCTCTACAACAAAAGTAAACAGTGACCAGTACTACTGGCTACTGCCAGAGGAGCTGAGATCATGTGGATCAATCTCTGGATCATCATCAGAGTCAGACAGCGGGGCCCATGGCTCCTCCTCATCATCATCTCCAACTGCAACTGTATAAGTGGTAGCACTAGTAGGCTGTGCAGCGGATGTAAGCTAAGATAGACGAGATATGTGTTTCTGTCATGGCTGAGCAGAGGAAGCGCCTGCAACTGGAGGACTTGTTGGCTCTGAGGTTGAGGCTAGTACAAGTGGATTAGGATCTGCATTCAACTAAACATTATGTTCGAGTGATGCTATCGTCTGTAGTTCATAATCAATATCCTCATCAGAAGCAAACTCTGTTGGATGAATCTCCATTACCCAATCTGATGTTGGATCAATGTCTTGTAACACAATGGGATCTGAATCAGGTCTTTTGTTCAGCAATTGGTTGCAACTGAGCCGGAGGTTGTATTGGACATATACTAGATCATTTAACCATTTTTTATCCAAACAGTTTCTCTTCTTCGTGTGAATTCTCTCAAATACAGACCAATTGCGCTCACACCCAGTAGCACTGGAAGTTTGACTCAAAATACGAATTGCAAACTTCTGCAATTCAGGACAATGGCTACCAAAAGCCTCCCACCATTATGCTGCAAAAACATAGGAGTGTAATGAGTTAGCTCAACAAAATTACAAATTATATCCAACTTTCAAATTATAAAAAAATTTAACAAAATAAGTATTAAGAATTTGAAAATTGAAATTTTTGTTTACCTGGCTCATCTGC
Source organism: Pinus taeda (assembly GCA_000404065.3). Taxonomy (NCBI): domain Eukaryota; kingdom Viridiplantae; phylum Streptophyta; class Pinopsida; order Pinales; family Pinaceae; genus Pinus; species Pinus taeda. The sequence continues at coordinate 155,662 of APFE030083570.1, forward strand.
TTCCCTTGCAATCTTTGCTAGGTTCTTCCCAAAGGTACCTGAGGCAGTGCTGAAGGTTGTGACCTGTCGGTGTATCTCCAGCTGATCACACTCCAATGGGATCATGCGATCAATGCAATCAACCAATCCATCTCTAACTTCTCCCCTCAAAGCTCCTGTCACCTTTGCTTTATAATGATACCATGGGTTCAAAAAATACACACTTGCATGTATAGGGCGATGGAGTTGATTGTTCCATCTTTCATCAATGATTGCCCAAATGGGCCCATACTTAGCCACTTTATCCTTGTATGCCCTCTTTATTTGCTCCTTTGTTTGATCCATAGCCTCATAAATGAAGCCCATAACCAATCTTTCCCCATCCACCAACCACAACACCTTAACCAGTGGTTCATCAAGCTTCACAATCTCTGCTACCTTTCTCCAAAATATTTCTTCATTAACTTTTTTTTTCAATTCTTTGCCTTCCAATTTGTGAGACCACTAGCTTTGACTCCATTTTTCACTAGGAAAAATCTTTTGCAAGTTTCTATGTTGTGAAAGCATAGATTGGAATGTCAAAAAATGAGTAGCAAATCTATTGATGGCAGGCCTTATAATATTCCTACCCCCTGTGTGTTTCCTCATTAGGCTCAAAATCCATGAATGATTTTAGATAAATTTTGTTATGCTTTTGGCATGATCTATAATGTTTTTGACCCAATCTAATTTGCCAATATCCTCAAGCATGAGGTCTATGTAATGTGTAGCACATGGGGTCCAAAACATGGTCCTATGTTTTTCCTCTAACAGTTTACTAGCAAGAACATAGTTAGAGGCATTATCTGTGATGAATTGAACAACATTAGCCACCCCCACCTCTTCAACAACCTCATCCAATAGCTGAAACAACAATTGCCCATCTTTTACCTTATCAGATGCATCAATTGATTTTAGAAACTTGGTTCCTTATGGGCAGAAGATAAGAAAGTTTATGATGGTACGGTTTCTTTGATCAGTCCATCCATATGACATGATGGTACATCCTGTTCTTGCCCATCAGTCTTTGAAACTTTTCAAATACTCATTAATGGAGAAAATTTCTTTCTGCAAACGATACCCCCTTAGCTCATGCATAGTAGGGCCTTTGAACCCTTTTCCAGCAGCATGTGTGGCATCAAACATAGGCTCATAATATGGTGAACGAGAAGCATTGAAGGGGATATCAACATCATACCACCATCTAGCTATGTAATCACAAGCAGTCTCCCTCAATTCTTTCTTCAATGGTCATCTAAAGTGGGCTGCATATGACTTCTACTAGCTTGAGGACCATGTGCATCTGATGGAGAGGAGGGAGTGAAATAACTTTTGATATTCATATCACCCTTTTTCATTTTTACCCTTTCCCTTTTCTTGAATAGACTCAAAAGAGGGAGGAACATATCGGAAGGGGTTGGATGCATCAGTACAAGGGATAGAGGAAGAACCCTCAAAATTAAAATGGGGGCTGGTAGCCAGCATTTTTTGTATATTCCTCTTCCTTCCAATTTCAGCCTAACTCCTTTTGCCTAGCCTTATCTTCCTTAAACTTCTCAAAGTTGGCTAACAAATTCTTCCTAATCTCCCCAATTTCTGGTGAGGTACATGGAGTAATTTGGCCTCTAATTCCCGCCAAGTGTTGTTTCAGCCTATTAATGCCCCCAAGACCTTCCTTAATTTTCCTATGGCAAAATTTGCAATGCATTTGAATATCAACCATTTCAACATATGCCCAAGCAACATCTTTCACTCTAGGCCATTTTTTGACTTGGAAATGAAAGCAAAAAATTTGAAAATGAAAACAAAAACAAAAAACATTGATTCAATGTTCATTTCTTTCACAAAAAACACTCTTTAGGATTTCCACATTTGCGCATAAAATTTAATAAGTAAAAACAGATATTTACAAGTGAAAAAAAATACCTCCAAGCACAAATTGCCTCCTCAAGCTTGCTCCAAGAAACCAACCCCTCAATGGCAAATGTTGCTCCAAATCGCTGCCCAAGAAGCTCCTCACTCCATCGAAAATGCTTGCCCAAGACTCCCCACCGCTGCTCCAAAAATAAACTCAACAACTCTTCACAAACTCTCACTAAAATTCTCACTCAAAAGCATGAGATGGCTGTGAGAGAATGAGAGGAGTTGGGTGGGTTAAATAGGGTTTAGGAGAGGGGAATGGACCCCAAAGACCAAATAGGCAAACTAAAAACTAATTTGGAGTCCTCCAATTTTTTTTTTTTTTTTTTTAAATGCAGTTTATGGGTTTTGTGGGCCGCTGTCTCTAACTCGGCCGAGTTATTGCGGGCTCGGCTGAGCCGGTCGAGTTAATACCGAGCCAGCCGACTCAGTTTTTTGGGCATCGGCTCGGACCAACTCGGCCGGTTTTCAAAACACTGGTAAATATGGAGGAAGGGAAGGGAGGGAAGCAGAGGGGAGGGGAGGAGCCAAATAACCATATTATACAATATGAAAACAATGCCTCCAGTACCTGAATTTTTTAACTTCCTTGCAAGGATTCTATAATTTTCACATTCCAAAATTTGTATCCTATCAACAAACTTATGTATGTTAGTTGTGCTCTCGACCTCATTCATTATTCATCTTTCCTCTCTCAACTGACATGCACGATTACCCTGTTTGTCTGCTTCTTGTTTATTTCCTTTGAGAATATGGAAGAAAGAGGGGAGCAGCCCTTGGGATCTCTTGATAATTTGGTTCAGGATAGTGTTTTTAGCTGATGAAGCATAGATCATATGCCTAAAAATTATCATAGAATCTCCTAAAACTTGTATTGTTTTTATGCCCTTCTTTTGAGTTAAAATGAGGCCCATGAACAAACCATACACTTCTTCTGCTTGATTGTTGGTCTTCTATGCAAGCCCCCAAACATAACTTAATTCTATGATTCCTTCTCGATTAGTGAGAATCCTCCCCTGCCACCCCACTTTCTCGACTACAATCTTCACAAGCAGTCATAAAGCGTAAAACTAAGTGCTCTTATTTGAAGCAGTCATAAAGCATAAAACTAAGTGCTATTATTTGTGCCTGAGATTTGTGCATTTTTTAAAGAAATGCAATGATATTCACATACAAACAAAATACCTCCAGCACCACATATTTCTCGATTTCTTTGACATGCACCGCCGAAGAAACAGCAGGGGTTTTACAGGTTTACATGTCCTGCCGTAGGTACATACAATTTGGTGACAAATGTGCAGAAGGATTATCATTTATTTGGAATGCTTGCTTATTTCTAGTCAGCCTTATTCCCCATATTGCGAACCATGGCAAAACCTTAATGAGCTGCCACTCTCTCATTAGTGTACCAGCGTTCAAAACAAGCAAGATTTCCTTCTCCATTCATTTTCCTATTTGACAATTTTATTGCTCTGCCCAAACCTCCCTAACATATAAACAGTAAACAGTATACAGATAGATGATTCACAATTTTGTCGTTGATTTTGCATACAGGGCGTTTTGCTGGACCATGCCAATTTCTTTTCGTTCCGTTACCCCACGTTAGTGTTTTCTTTGGGAAGGCCAACAACACGAATATTTTGGTTGAGAGGTCTATTTAATTTTAAAGTCTTTTCCACTTTTATTTCTTTTATCCTTTATCATTCTCTCATCCTAGCAGCATACCCTAATTTTGTTGTGTATGCTCCTCATACCAGTATTTGACTATCTCAATTTATCTTGTTCAATGAGCTTAAGAGCACTATGTTTACTCAGAAAATATTGATTCCGATCTTAACCTAATCCTTTCTGCAAATCCAAATAAGTAGCACTTTTCCAGTCTCTGGTTAGAGCAGGAGCCATAGCATCTGATGCACTATAAATACCCTGATTATGTAGAGCATTAATTAGTGGAGCTGGAAATCTGTAAAATTCCCAAAACATTACATCTAACTTTCGGGTCCTTGTGAATCCTTGCCTTGTTCCCTTTTTCCTACTTTCCAGGCCAACCATTTTCCAGACGGGTCCTTGTGAATCCTTGCCTTGTTCCCTTTCTTCCCACTTTCCAAGCCAACCATTTTCCAGACGGTGGGAACGCCTTCATAATTTATATTAAAATATTTTTTTTTGATCCTATCCTGCCAACTGCTCCTATATATTTTTTTTGCTTCATCACTCATAAACCCTGATTGTGAATCATTTTGTTATGGGGTCCTGATTGTGAATCATTCTCCATACACTTTTGGCTGAGTCCCTATCCACTTGCCTTTTTGACTCTTCCTATTTTGTTCCATTTCAACTTAATTCCCTTACCTACTTTCCAGGCCAACCATTTTCTAATCAGTGCGAATGCTTCAGCATTGCCTTCTATATTACTAAAGCTACCTTATAGGATTTTTTTCAGTGACTGTCCTATCGTCCATTAGTGCTGCTCTATGATATTTTCCCTTGCATCACTCTGCCCCATAGGCCCTCGTTGTGAGTTGTCCATACATTATTAGTTGCCCGTGCTTGCTCAAATAAATGAGTATTTTGGAGAACCCATATACCTGACTCTCGGAGTCTCTTGCTATTTTGTTCCGTTTCACTGGTGGAACACCCATTTAACTATTGTCTCTTAGAGATAGCCACGTGGAAGACCAATTTGTAACAGCCTATTTGCTTGAACAGCGAAATTCAGTTATTAAACTTGTAGTCATTAGGTTCTAAATGCAAACTTAAATGGTGATCTGGATAAAGTTTCTTTCGATGATATTGTGGAGAATGTCCCACATTCTTCTTCTCTTCTGGTTCAAGAGACAGCCAACGATAACTATTTCCATAGTGAAAAATGCTGCAATCTGAAGATAGGGATTTTATTATAACCTATGGACTCTGTTGATGCTGCAGTCTGAAGATAGGGATTTTATTATAACCTCTGGACTCTGTTGATGCTGAAGTCTGAAGACAGATTTTATAGGACTCTATTTTGAGGGAAACATCCGGAGTATGTATGAAGCCAGCCTTTGACCTCTTGCTTCATCCTGTTGACAAATTTCCTTTTCTCAGCTCTTGTCTAGGTTAGACTTCCAAATTTTGCATTTGCATTTTTTGGGGTTTTGATTCTCTTTGAGCATTGGCAAGCCTTGGAAGACACTATCAAAGACTTCCCAAATTTGCATTTGCATTTTTTTGGGGGGTTTGATTCTCTTTGAGCATTGGCAAGCCTTGGAAGACACTATCAAAGAAGTTTTGGAACAAAGTAACAAAGCACCACAACATGTGTTCTCTGCATATGTGTGGAATTGGTTTTCCAGAAAGGGTTTGGAATAAAAATAATTTTAAAACATGAAAACTATTATTAGACACACAAAATTGATTATGAACATGTTTCTTTAGTGTAGGTCTTATTTTAAAAGAGAGTAGTCAATTTTGTCCAGAAAATAATGGAAATTCTGGTATGATTTGGCAAAATTCTTGCAGAATTTTTGGGAAATCTGGGTTACAGTTGTCAAGCTTCAGGGTTTTGAGTGCCCCAGGATTTTTTGATGGTGCTGAATCCATTTCCACTAAAAAAAATTGATTCAAACACTCCTTTAGTCATAATTTTTGGAAAAAAAGGCCAAATTTTGGCCAAAAAATTGGTTATCCTGTCAAAATTGTGGCATTTATAGACAATGTCCTTTAAAACCAGGGATTTAATAGCAAATTGCCCAAAACTTCAAAGGCTAAGGCAAGTTAAGAATTGCTGTCTAAAACTAACCTGGTGAGTTGTAGTCGAGAGAACAAAAATTGATAACCAAGCAATATCCACTTGTACTGGAAGAGAAACCAGTTTTTCACTCATTTGATTCAGGATGCAGAACCCCTTACGTTGAGCTCGCTGAATTAGGTTGAAGCAGATAAAATACAAGAAAAACTGGAACCCCAGGATCATAGACAAAGGAAGCTTGGACAAATTGGTAAAGAAAATAAATATTTTTCCATAACACAGCCAATGGTGACAATAACCTGGCCAGTTATCCATCTTAATTATGCAATATTTCTGATTTTTCTTACCTTGTAAAAAGATCCAATGATTTTGTTGAAAATCTAAAACCAGAAATTATGGATTGACATCTTTTGAACATATATGGTTGTACTTATTTTACAGCTCTGCGTTATTTTTATTATTATTATTAATACAAATCTCCCAATTACCTAAAAAGAAACAGCAACCTTAAGCAGTGCCAGCAATCACAAGTGCTGGAATTTTGTCCACCTTCACAAAGTGCATAGCTTCCTGAGCTGAACCTATTGCATCATGAATTATTGAAAATAACCACATTTTTCTATGGAAGAGAACAAATTTTTCTTCCAATATAAATCTTGATGATAGCGCTTTGAATCTTTTAGTCATAAGTAATAATCTTGTACATAGTTACACAATGAAATAGGTCCATGGTTTTCAAAGAATTTTGGATTATTTTTTAAAGAATGCAATGGATGATTTATTATTTTTGTCTCCAAAATTTTGCTTGAAGTTCTGCATTCCTCTACTCCTCTTATGAGCTCATCATCCACAATAGCATAGAAATTGAGACAACCTCCCCTACAACATAGAAACCTAGATAAAATTCAAAATCTCGCTTTTGAACCAACCATCCTAACCAAGGCTTTTTGATTTTTTGGAAGAGATCATTACTAATTTGTGATTATATATTTTTGTGAAAGAAAGAATGTCAAGGTGTACAATTTTTTTTTTAAATTATAACCATGGTGAATTAGGAAAGACCAAGATCAAATTTGGTGGCTGCTACTATAACACCAAGAGTATTTCCAATAACCTTTAAGTTAGATATGCTAGGAATTTATGACTTAGCAAAAGACTCCAACCCCAAAAATCTTTCTGAAATCTAGGTAACCAGTGAACTTGGTTGCTCTTTTTGACTTGATGTCTAATGCCTCAAACTTGACTTTAGCTTATGTAAGGAATCTAGAGAATAAATAAACAAAATTATAGTTACCATAAAGCAAATGAATGCACTCTACAACTGCCAATTAGAGTCTATGGCACTATCGGGCTTTCAAAATTTTAACTTAATTATCAATAATTAGTAGGTGGATGGTAGCAATTTAACCTCTATTCAAGAATATTGTTAAGAGTATTCACAAATCAAAATGATGAGATTTATCACAAAAGTAGTTATGCTCTTTTAATTAAACTGATTAATTTAAAAAGCATGAATTATGTTTTTTTTGGCATGTTGTCTTAACAAGTAATGGTATTGGCCCTTGGTATTGTAACAAAGCCTATTTAGAAGACAAGAATATCCATAACAAAGGGGTGAATATTCATGACAATGAATCTTATTACATTTTATTTTTTTAAATGAGCGTGTGTTTAACTCATATCAATTCCTTTTATAATTTGTAGTAGTAATAATAATAATAAGTTATCATTTAGTTAATTTCTATGACTATTTAAATCTTGACAATCTAAGATGTAAGTTGATAAGATTACTGATACGTATATTGTCACATCCACAAATCCAAATAAAATCACATCACTATATCTATATGTAAGTGGTAGTCTGCTAGGACCTTGCAATTAATAATTTGACGGATAACTTGATGGAGATGGGTTGGCTTCCTTCAAAACATCCACATCCAACTAGCCTCTTGACTATTAAAAAATGATGCCCCAAGACATAATTATGAATTGATGTTACCTGTTGCTAAAATTGTTATTGACTACTCCACACTGTTTGTATTATTTGCTAAAATTGTTATTGACTACTCCATACTGTTTGCATTATTATAATTAGCTTTGCATTGTAGCTACTATCATTGTTATTTATATAGTGCATGCAGTAAATACTACATTCATGTTTCTTTGACCTTTAGCTACATTGTGAATCACCTTTGAGTTCTATATGTTATTTATCAACTTCATCTATTTATTTTTTCTTGTATTACGAAAATATATAATTACAAATGAGCTCTATTCTCCATAGTTTAATACCAAAGTAAAACTTAGTTTCTTTGTGTTTTTTCACATTTAACTTTAAAGGGTCAATTTTTAACATGGCCTTCAATTCGAAATGTTAAAATTTTTCTTATTTAGTGCTATTGAAAAGTAGATTAATCGACATGAAAATTCTACTTTATACTTGACTTTCAAGGGTATATTGCAAATTTTATCGTCATGCTGAATCCCAATGTTTTTTTTTTTAGAAGTAGAACCCAACTTTTGTTTTCTAAGTGTAATAATAATTGTCAAAAAAGTACCTCCCAAACTACACAAATTACCACTCCCTCTTAACGATGGAGGTACTTCCACTCCATAGAAGTATCTCATATGTGCACACATGAACATGATCCTCCCCTAGAATGGCTCTCCACCATGCATCCTTAGTTGCCTCTTCCACAAAAGCATAACTTGCAATATGAATAATGCTCTCCTTGGAAGTGTCCTTGCTACTTGAAGCCTCTTGCTGCTTCTTTTCCTGATAAGCCTTTAGGCCATTCCATGGCTCCCCCTTGTTAGCTATAGAAGAGTTCTTTCCTCCCTTTGGCGATGCACTCTTCTCAGGTTGTAAAATCTCCCCTGAGTCTGCAAACTCCCTCTTGAACTCGACTCCCTCCGAGTCTCAATAACTTGCTTCTTTCCTTGGTTGATGGGCTTTCCTTTCAGCTTGTACAACCCACTCTCTCTGATTCCAAGTATCGCTCTTGTATTGGAGTTGGAGCTTATGGGCTTGATGATCACTTTTCCATCTTGGGACATTATCTCAAACCCCATAGCCTCAATAGTTGAGACATACAACTTGCTACGTTTGAGCTCTAGTACCCATAATACATTATGGACTCGTAGTAATCCTCTAGATTCCATCCTGAATGGTACATTCCTTGCTCCTTTCCTTGTCTTCTAACTCTTATCGCCAACCTTCATATGTAGGTTAGACGACTCCCATTTTGTTAGGCTCCCAAACACTTCTCTTGAACCAGTCATATGCCTTGGTGCTCAACTATTGATGAACCAAACACCCTCACCAATGGTGTTTTCATTGAGACAAGAGATTGGAGCAAACTCCTCTTTGAACCTTCTCTGTAAATCATAGCCATGCATTTCCTCCTTTAATCTTGCACATGCACTTACTTACATAGTGATTGGGCTCACCACTAGTAAAACAATTCACCTTACTTAGATCTCGATCTTTCCTCTTCTCGCCATTGATTTTCCCTTTTCCCTTACCCAACTTACCAGCGAAAGCAACATTCTTGTCATTGTTATTCTTCTTCTATTAAAGGTCCTTGTTCCAGAGTTCCTCTTGGATGAAATCATCCCTTAACATGTTCCAATCAAGTAGTTTCTCTTGAGAGGCTATACCTTTGATAAATGGCTATCTCAACTTGTGACGTTTGAGCTCCGGTACCCATAATACATTATGGACTCATAGTAATCCTCTTGATTCCATCCTGAATGGTACAATCCTTGCTCGTTTTCTTGCCTTCTAACTCTTATCACCAATCTTCATGTGCAGGTCAGACAACTCCCATTTTGTCAGGCTCTCAAACACTTCTCTTGAACCAGTCATATGCCTTGGTGCTCAACTATCGATGAACCCAACATCCTCACCAATGGTGCTTTCGACAAAATGAGAATTTGGAGCAAACTTCTCTTCAAACCTTCTTTGTAAATCATAGCCACACTCATTTCCTCCTTTCATCTTGCACAAACACTTACTTGCATTATAGTGATTGGGCTCACCACAAGTGAAACACTTCACCTTACTTAGATCTTGATCTTTCCTCTTCTCGCCATTGATTTTCCCTTTTCCCTTTTCCCTTACCCAACTTCCTTCTCCAAGCAGATTTCACCCTATAACTCAACAACCCACTGACAATGAACAATAACTTCCTTACTAACAGATTTGTAGTTCTCCTTGCATCCTGAGGCCCCTCAACCCTTTGTTCATAGTGCTTAGGCTTCTTGGCCTCCTTCTCTGCTTGCAGACTTAGCACAAAGCTGATGCATCCCTACTAGACACCTTCACTGACTTCCTTAAGGCCTTGGCCCTCTAGATATGCCTCTCAACTAACTTGATTTGACCCTCTGCGACCCTAACCAACCTATCTATGCCCTTGACTAGGTCCTCTAACCCTCAATTGTTCTATAAAACTCAAAACGAACCCTCTGATGCTTTATTAGAGACCTTGGCCATCCTTATTAGCCTCCATTCAGTGTAATTGCACTACATCAGATCTACGCTAATCTTTTAGCCCTTTAACCTTGACGCGGGCGGCCTTACCGGGCCTATTTCCTTGCAACCTGCACACAAAGTAGCCACATAGACTCGCCCCTTCCACTTCTTCTTATGCACCCTGAATAGGGGTTCACCCAACCCTCTTCTAGGGCTTGGATTAGCCTCAAACATACACAGAAAAATTGACAACTTAGGCTTGAACGCTTGGCCTTCTTGAGGAGAGATACTTAGCCTATTTTAAACACAAAATGAGCCTCTCAATTCGTCCTTAGCTAGCTGCAACTCTCTTAGGGCTTCGACCCTTGGTCTACTAAACATGGCATTAATTTTCACACTCCTTGATTGTAGTGGCTACCTCACTCACAAATGACTCTCATGAATGGGTTCTTGCAAATTTATATGTAGGCATTTCCATTGGCCTCTATTTATATTTTGCTTTTAGGATTTCTTAGCAAAACTCTAGATCCTTTTAGGGTTTTAACCACTTACCCTTATAATATTAAATTAGAGTTATTTTCCCACTAACTTAGGGTTAGAACCCATGGCTTGCATACTTTTCCCACAACCCTTAGATTTGTGAGCCAACTCCTCACAAATCAAGTACCAATGATTTGTGGGAGCACCTCTCAAGCTGTAAAAATTAACATTGTTCTCAATGATAAATTGATTGATTATTGTTTAGAATTGAATTTAAGGAAAAAAATAATGTTCGAATATCCTATTGCCTAAAGTTCTTCCCAAGATCTCTATAGTAGCCTAAAGTTCTTCCCAAGAACTATATACTGGTAATGTACTTGTAGCCATTGTAGTAGATAAAGGGTACACCAATATTTAAGGATCCAATTTTTAACGTTTCCTTCAATTTAAAATGTTGAATTTTTCTTATTCAGTGTCGTTGAGAGGTAGATTTGATAAGGTTTACTTCATTTGACATGCAAATTTTAATTTATTCTTGACTTTCAAGGGCATATTGCAAATTTTATAATCCCAACATTTTTGTTTTATGAGTGTAACCCAACTTCTTTTGTTTTCTAAGTGGAAGTTGTTCTTCGTGATAATTCAACTTGATTTATTGCCTATAATTTATTTTAAGTAAAAAAATTAATGTTAGGATACCTTGTTGCTTAAAGTTCCTCCGAACATGTCTAAGCAGTAGTGGACATGTGGCCATAGATGTAGGCTAATGACGTAACAATATTTAAGGATCCAACCATGAAGGCACATGTGTCATCCATAGATAAATGTGTTAATTTTGTCTTCATCATTTCAATTCTAAAATTAGGTCTTTTGTTCAGTTCTAAAGTTATAATCACATGTGGATCAGATTTAGTTAGGGCACATTAATCTATATTTATGGTGCGTTATTCTACAGGTGTGGTTCTTTATTCTATGCACATTATTTGGCTTTCTAGGGTTAACAGCTTGCAAGTATGTTTACCATGTATTGAATTTTAACAAAGAATGTCAAATGAGCAAACTGAACCGATTTACTTGGCTTTGAACTGATTGTAAAAGAAAATAATGTTAATTTAATCGAGTCAACATTTAAATGTTTACATTCATCTCCATATTGGGCTCTCTATTATTTTTTTTTTGTTTATTACTTTTAACTTTTTATTTATTTATTTTATTTTTATTTTTATTTTCTCTCTTTCCGTCTCTCCTTATTTGTCTCTTTAACTCAACCCCAAAACATCCACACTCCCTCCATGTCTATCTATCTCTCTCTCCTGCTCTTTTCCTTTCTATCTCTCTCTCTCTCTTCCCTCCCGCTCTCCTCTCTCCCTCACTCTCTCTCCATCTTCCCCTTGTCACTCCCTCTATCTCTCCACCTTTCTCTTCCTGTGTCTTTCTTCTTCCCTCCCTCTCTCCCCCCCTCCAAATCCATCTCTCTCCTCCTCCTCTCTCTCTTCCTCTCTCTATCTCCCTCCCTCTCTTTTTCTTGGTCCCTCAGTCTCTCTTAACTCAAGGAGTTGAACTAAAGTTGTCTTGTTGATATGAAAGATCCTTCTTAACTCCAAATCTATCAAGCACCAAGAGGGATAAAATATTTTGAGGTGCAAAGTTTCTTTTGTGAGTGCAAAACCTGAGGAAATGTTTGCACCTAGAGAGATTTGATCCCTCTTAGCACTTGATAGATCCGAGGTTAAGATGGATCTAAGTTGGCTATATAATATCTATATTTGTCTTAATGCATCTCTTTCTTATTCCCTCTCTCTCCCCCTTTGTCTCTGTGTCTATATCCCTCCTCTCTTTCTCTCTCTCCCCCCTCGCTCTCCATAATCTCTCTCTCTTCCCCATCTCTCTCACTCTCTTTGTCTATCCCTCCCTCTCTTCCCCCACCATTTATATCTTTATCTCCCTCCATCTCCCCTTATTTATCTCTCTTTCTCACCTCCACAAACACACATGCTATCTCTCTCTCTCTCTCTATATATATATATCTATTCTCTCTTCTCTCCCCCCCCTCCAACTATATCTCTATCTCTTTATGTCTCTCCTTATTTGTCTCTTTAACTCAACCCCAAAACATCCACACCCTCTCCATGTCTATCTATCTCCCTCTCCCTCCCTTTTCCTCTCTCTCTCTCTCTCCCGCTTCCCTCCCGCTCTCCTCTCTCTCTCACTCTCTCTCCATCTCCCCCTTGTCACTCCCTCTATCTCTCCCCCTTTCTCTTTATGTGTCTTTCTTCTTCCCTCATTCTCTCCCCCCCTACAACTCCATCTCTCTCCTCCTCTCTCTCTTCCTCTCTCTATCTCACTCCCTCTCTTTTTCTTAGTCCCCTCCATCATTGTTTCCCTCTCTCTCTCTTCCCCTTCTTTCCATTTCTCTCTCCTCTCCTTCTCTCTCTCTTCCCTCCTCTCCTCTCTCCCTCACTCTGCATCTCTTCCTTGTCTCTCTCTCTCTCTATGTCGTTGTTCTTCCTCCCTCTCTCCCTTACTCTCCATATCTCTCTCTCTATGTCTTTGTTCTTCCTCCCTCTCTCCTTCTCTTCCCCCCCATCTCTCTCTCCCTCCCCTTCTCCCAACTTTGTCACTATCTCCCTGCCTCCCTCCCCTCCCTCTTATTGTCATTATTAAGTTTTTATGTGCTCATTAATTAAACTTAAATATGGTTATGGAATCATTATTTTATTTTAGAAGGTAAAATGGATCTTAATTTATAGCTACTATTTATACATTATATTTTTTTAATGTTGTATGTATATTATGATTTTCTTTTATCTAAAAAATTGTTCGTAATTTTATTAATAAAAACAAAATCAAAATATAAAATTAAAAATTAATTTTATTATTTTTCAACTTTTTTATTATTAATCGAGTCAACATTTAAATGTTTTACATTCATCTCCATATGGGATCTATATTACTTTATTTTTTTGTTTATTACTTTTAAATTTTTATTTATTTTATTTTTATTTTTATTTTTATTTTCCCTCTTATCATTTTTTCAACTATGGTTCATGGTCACTGAGTGGCCGCTACAGATCCACCTGAAGGGATCTACCCACCGCTACATATCCACCCAAAGGGATATACCCACCGACTTATTTGGTCGGGCCTAACCCCAAGGACGTCGAGGAGATTTGACCTCGTGACCTCCCAATTGGAAACATACTTAACAATTGGAACTTGACCAATTGAGCTATCCCTTGGGGCTACTTTTAACTTTTTATTATTCTTTAATTGAGTTGAATTTAAAAATGTCTATATACTTTTTTGACATTACACCTACACATCTACTCTATACTTAAGTTGTAGAACGCCTTTCATTGCAATTAGATCTCAATTATGGATCAATCCTTCCCAATAATAGCTCTTTAGCATGAGGGTAATCATTGGAATTTGTTTTGCTATCAAATTGTCAATCATTTGATTTATTGTGGAAATCAATTTCGTATTAGCTCTTAAAACAATAAGTTGTTTTCGTTGGACTTTTCAGTAGTGTTTTTAAAGGTTGATTCATTTCTGGTACTGAATTAATGATCCTAGGCATCAAGACTTGACCTTCAGCCTATCCTCCTAACATATGTTGCTGATATAAATTAGTTGCTTTATGAAGCCTATTCTTTGTGAATTAAATCTCATTTTCCTTTGACATCTGACCACCTAGTTATGAAATAAGATGCTTCCAATGACCATGAGGAGATCCATCCTAAGATAGCAAAGGCTAAGACAATAGGTCATTTTACTAAGTTATTTGGTGTGCCAAAGACCATCAAATGGAAAATTGGGTTATTTGGCCTATAACATATATTTATTAATTGAGTCCTCAATAACTAGTATTTTGTGTGAATTTAAATTCTATGGTCTAATTGTAGATTCCAAAACAATATTTAGTCAATTTTGTTGTTTTTGACTCTTGAGTAGATGTCTTGGTTGGAATTTAGCTTTGTGGTTTTAGCAGTGTCGTTTTTAGCAGAGGCCTAATTTTGGCAGTGTTGAGGATTTTTATGAAGTAGAATATGTATGATACAACAAATGTGGATGTTTGGTTGCTAATGCTAGTATACAATGAGTGGGTGATTCTAAGGATAATATGCATGATACACCAGATGCATATCACATTAGAAATTACGAAATAACATGTGTCAACGGTTTGCTTTATACTAAGGGAGTCCTAGTTTTGTATGCCTATTAAGGGTTTTAGTTACTTGGATTCTTGGTATTGTAATAAAATAAAATTTTATTCTTATAAAAAAATAATTTTTTTTGGATTTTCTTCCAATTTCTTATTTTTGTCTTGCTCTATATTAATTCGTATAAAATAAAATTTGTTCTTATAAATTATAAAAAATTATGGATATTATATTATATATATATATATATATATAATTTTTTTTTTTTTTTTTTTTTTTTTTTTTTTTATTTTATTTGTGTTTTTGGGTTTAGTAATCCAATGCTTTATTAACCATTATTGTGATACAAAATGGTTGCACTTTTAATTTAATTCAATCCATTACAAATATATTGTTGTATTTCTTATTATTAAAAAATATCATTTTACTTATCAGTTTTCTTTTATTAAGTTTTTAGGAAAATTTTTATTAACGTAGGAAAAATAAAAAAAAGAAATAATTATTATTTATAATATTATATTTATTATATATATTATATATATATATATATATATTTATTGTAATTGAGTTTTTTTGCATTTTTGTCACTTTTGGAGTTTTTATAAACTTGATTGTTTTGATCTCTTTATCATGCTAATGTTTGTTTGGATTTGTGTTTAGAGGGAAGTTTTTTGTTTTTGTTTTTGTAATTTTGTCATTGTTGTATATATTGAATCTTGTGTCCCACGGTATGAGATTGGATTGAATGAATTTTAAATCATTTCTAGATTTCTCTCGAATGCATTTGACTCATGAAGAATGAGAAAATGTGTATTATTAGTATTTATTCTCATTTTCCCTTAATGGGTTGTGATTTTAGAATTAGGTTGAATTTTTAAGATTGCGTTGCTAAACATATTGAACATAAGATCACTTTTGTTAGAGATGTCAATTATATAGATTTGAGCTTGATAGCTTGATAATCCATTGATAGAGGAGTTGAAAGTGGAAATTAACTTCTAGTGATTGTTTGTATTTTCAACACTTTTCCTTTGAAAAGGAAACTTTTGGATGTTTTTGTTTTGATCTTTCCATGTACACATACTTCTTGAATCAACTTTTCATAGTATTGATTTTCTTCCTATGGACTTGGGGGTGTTTTCTCTTGATATTATCCTATCATTAAAGCCATATTTGGCTTTGGGATCATCTTATTGATTTCGAGGCATACCTTTTGATTGTGGCATGCGAGGGTTCAAAGAGCTAATTGAATACAAATATGATAGATTGTTTCTCTACATATTACTTTTTTCTTTTTTTTTAATCACTAGATTGCTCTTGTCCATCCTTGTTAACATTGGCAACTAGGGCCAAACTCCATGTGAGTCATATTATTTATCGCAACTAATATTTTTATTGGACCCCTCTCATTGAAAGGTGTAGGATTGATCTAAAGATCATCCGATTCCGATAAGTATTTATGAAGTTATGAATTTATTTATGTTATGGACAAATTGTTAAGTCGGCCAGCAACTTATGTAGGCTCAGAAGCCAACAGTCATGTCTATTCAACCTCTACATTTTAGTATAAATAGAAGAGGACTTCAAGTCATTTCTACACACACTTGGATCTCTTCCTCTCTCTACTTGTCTTTGGGTTTTAGTAGGAGGAGAGATCCTAAGGAAAAGCTGGAAAAGACAGAATAGCCAGAACTACCGGAAAAGCCAGAAAAGCCGGAACTGGCGGAAAAATAGGAAATACTAGAAAATACGGAAAAATCGAAATTGCCGGAAAAGCCAGAAAAGCTGGAATTGCTGGAAAAGCCGGAACTGCTGGAAAAGACAGAAAAGTTGAAACTGCCAGAAAAGATGGAACTGCTAGAAAAGCTGGAAATGCCAGAAAATCCGGAAATACTAGAAAAGCCAGAAAAGCTGAAAACATCGGAAAAGCCAGAACTGTCGGAAAAGTCGGAACTGTCGGAAAAGCCAAAAATGCTGGAAAAACCGGAAATACCTGAAAAGTTGAAAAAGCAAGAACTGCTGGAAAAGCCAAAACTACTGGAAAAGTCAGAACTGTTAGAAAAGCCGGTACTATCGGGAACTGCTGAAACAGTTGGAGCATCTGTCTCTGAAGGAAGGCAACATGATGTATGAGAACATGGGCAGCATAATAAGCGACATGATGATATGATCATGGGCAACATAATGATGAATGAGATCATGAGCATGTGCAACATGATGATGAATAAGGCCATGGAAGATGCAGCATGATGAGCATCATGAAGATGAGAGCAGCTCAATCGTTAAGGTTCAACACATGTGACAGTACAACAAGGTGTCACACGATAATGTGTAGCAAATAGATGAGATGCAACACTATGATAGGTGAATGAGTCACCTTAGAGAATCAGTTGAAGCAATATGTGTTCAACTGATCTCATGCCGATATCAAAAGCCAAAGTGATTGACTTCTATTGTAAATGTATTATCTCTCTCACTTTCTCTGCTGAACTTTGAAGAACATAAAAGAAGAATTGATCAAGGGTTTCCCCACATTGGGGTTTGTTCCCTGGCTAGCGCCACATCTTGTGTCCTCTTGTCTTGGCTTGTCTTCTGCGATTTATATTTATGTTCTATCTGCAGTTTACTTTATGTTGATGTGATTGCTAATGTGGAAAAGAAATTGAAATAAATTTCTCTAGCATAGAACATATCTAAAAATAACATGGTATCAACGCTGAGGTGAAAGCAATGCCCAAGCAAGAGTGAAAGAGCAATCACCAAAGACAATAGGGACAAGAAAAAAGGATCAATGGGTTCCACATCTCTCTTCTAAGTTCACAAAGGGTGAAGTCGAAGCAGAACACATTATCAAAATGGCATAGCGGAAGTTTCAGATGGCCCATCTAAAGATCACTTCATTGGGAAGTTCGGATCTAAGGGTGGAAGGAAATGCGGATGCCTTGGTTGAAATAAGTTCTGCCATTATGCGAAGGAGTGTCTGAAGGTAATGAAGGTCATCAAGGAAATGGTCGTCTCTTCAAAGAAAGCAAGGAACCCCGAATCACTTTTATGTACTTGATCACAAGAAGAACCTGGTGTTGGGCCTCAGTTTTGGTCTTATTTTGCTCTAAGAAATTTACTAATCCATCTATTTGTCATCCATTTTCACTTCATTCATCCCATTTTGATGTATATTTGATATCCATTCAGGTATTTAATTTTAATTTGTCAATTTCTAAAGTTTTTATGAAAGTTTGATTTTAAGTTCAAATTTGGCAGATTCAGAAATTCCCGTAATAGCTCTATGGTTGATGTGGTTGCAGGACACTTGGGCATGAATTGAATGCATGGATGGAAATCTTGGGAACTAGGACTAAGCCAAATATGCTTAGTTCGAACAGAACAAGCTTTATTAGGCCCATTTGGTGCTAGTCAATCATGACTAGTCATTCAGAAATCCCATAGAAATAGGGAAGTTTTGAGATTCTATGGGATTGGTCATATTTCTTGGGATGGGAGTAGTGAATTCGACTTGGATAGATGGATTAGAGTAGATGGGTTTGTTAGAGTGAATATAGATCAGTTTGTTTCGTGAGACTTCTTATTTAAGAGCCACAACTTTGATGGCTTATGTATTGACTTATTATACTTTTATGCTGTGACACTTTTGGATTGAGGAGTTAATTTGAAGACTTGTGCTATAATTATTTTGCTGCTCAATGATATGGATGTGTGATTGATTTGAGATTCTGATATCACTTTATCAAGTGTGCAAGGCAAGGGTGGAGGGCCCCCACTCCAAGCTAAGTACACTTCCTTGTTAACTAGTTTTATTTCTTGTAATCTGTTTATTGTAGAACTGGTTTTTCAAAGCTTTACTTCAGATTGCTTTATGGTTCATGCATGGTGATTGATTGCATTATTTCTTAGCTTATTATCACTTTATTAAGTTGGAGAAAAACAAGTGTTCAAGTTGAGCATTCCTTCTACTAAAATGGTGAATTAAAACTAGTTTCTTTTATTTACATGCAAGTAGTTTCTTATTGTGATTTTGGTATTGAGATGAATGAATTATGATGAAATACCTTATGTGTCTCTTAAGTTAAGAGCTTCTTTCATTCAAAATTTATCCATCTTAAGTTCTTGGTTTTAATCTCTGATTCATTAAGTGGTAGTTGAGGCAAAGGTGGACTTCTTGAGTCAAAGAACCATTTCAATATTTTTCCTCTGCTTTAAACTAATTGAATTAGACTTGTAGGATGTATTTATTTAAGCTTTTGAATAACTTATCTTTCAAGGTTTGATTACATATGATCTTCACATATAGTGAACTTGCCTCAAATCATAAACAACCCAGATTGATAAGAAATAATTGTGTTAATTTAGGTAAACAAATTAGCTCAACATTTTGGCGCCGTTGCCGGGGAGGCAAATATCGGCATAGTCAATAGAAAGATAAATTCCAAATCAAACAAAAACATTAGTGTAGAGCCTCTAACCTACACCTCATCATTCACCATTATCTACTGTTTTTCATCACCTATCTCTCTCTTTCACCTCATTTTCCCTGTTAAACCACCCAGATCATTACATTAGATGTCATTAAGCATGATCAAGTGAACTTTGCTAATGTGTGACTGTTTTGTTTAGATTTTTGACATATTACAGGCATTCCGCAGCTCTCTGCCGATTCCGCAGCTAACTGATGATTCCGCAGCCATCTGGAGATTCCGCAACCTTTTTGTTGTTCTCAAGGTTCCACGTGTCATTTTGCCAAAC
>APFE030083570.1:175793-208031 GCA_000404065.3 Pinus taeda
TTACAGGATATTTCCATCCATAAACAGGTAGAGCACATGGAGGCTGAAGCAGAAGATGTTCAAGGGACTGACATATCAGATGATGAGCCTTTGATGATCGACAATCAAACACAAATAGAGTCTGCAGAAGAAAAGGTTACAGGTGATGATACATCAGAGGAGGGCTCAGTGGTTGAAGTCATATTGAAAAAGAAGACACCACAACGGGCACCACAGCAGGGTGAAGTCAAGCAAAAGCCATTGTGGGTTAAAACTTCAACATATCATCACCCACATCACCCCGCAAGACAACCATCAGGGAAACCAAGTAGTCACATGATGGATAGAAAGGAGAGACGATCCACCTACTACACATCAACACAGAAGAGCTGCCACGGTCAACTTCCATCTCAAGCGAGCGAGGCACCAGCGAGATCGAGGGTTTACCTTTTTCTTGGATGGCTAGATGCACGTGCTTGGTATCAGTGGACTACTCTTTTGAGTAGATCTTATTATTTGTGTTCTTCCCATGTTTCGGGGACAAAACATGCTAAGGGGGGTGGAATGTTATATACCTAGCGGGGTAATATGGGGTACCGAGGGAGGTACCCAAGGTAATAATGTAATAATGGGATGGGCCATAGTAATAAATAAGGTGGTTAACCCATGTCATGTAAGGGACCACAAGTAGTTAATAATAATGTAAGGGGCCCATGGTATTAGTTGATGGTATGAGGAAACCATGGTAATGATGCATGGTATTGTATGTATGAGGCCTATATAGAGGCTAGAGACTCCACATGGAGAGATATGAAGAGAAGTATTCTTGTATGAACAAGCATATGGCTTGTGGAGTATTCTCCTTCCTTAAGGAGTGATTGTATGGTGTTGCCCTACCTTAAGGGTTTGATAATAAAGAATCATTCATATTATTTCTGGGTTTATTTGCAATTTCTTATACTTTTATATCAGATCTATAATATTTCTAGGTTAGATCTACAACATTCTATCATCTAGCTATCTAGCCTAAGTAGGCATGGAAATGATCCTAATATTGCTATGACTGATATTGGAAAACTGGTCCAAAATGGCATTGAAGGTTACCTAGTATGAAAATTTATGAAACGTGGTCCACAAAGGTGTTGAGGGTTGGAGCCTTCAATGAGGGAGTTGAAGATTCCTTCCAATGGTAGCTGGTAAATCGGTTCAGGGGATTGGAGCTCCCTTACGGTGGGTATCGGTAAACGAGATCAAAGGGTTGGTGCTCCCTTCCAGTGGGTGATGTAGAACGAGTGAAGGTTGTAGCTTTCTGCAGATGGGTGCTTGCATACTGGTATGAGTTTGCACTAGTACAAGATTGTAAGAAGTTTTTATTTATATTAAAAAGAAGACAGAGACGACAATAGCGTTGGTTTTTTCCCACATTAGGTTTCCACCTTAAGTCTTGGTGTTCATGTGTGTTTCTTATGTGTGATGGCTTATTTTGTTCTTACTGCACATGGTTACTATTTATATAATGTTGAATGAAGTATTGATGATCTAGCTTAAGATAATCTAGAAAATTAATTAACCAAAAAATATGTTTTACTGGATATACACTAGTTGTACGAATAATAGTCGCATACACATGTGAGTTCCCTTCAGTAAAGTCGCGTATAGAAATCTAGATATGAAATTGAAAAATTTAATGGTTTTAAAATATTGATTCACCCCCCCACCTTTCAGTATTTTTCCCAACAGTTCCATCTTTTGTTATAATCTAGTGTTCCTTTGTCTTCTTTCCTGATGATCATATTATCTCCTCATATCCTTAGGTGTCTTCTAGCATGGTCTCCTTCTCCATCTCCTTCATCATCATACTTTCATGACATAATATAATACCTGTGAATCCAATCCACGCATGACAAGACGACATCAGTCCGATAAACCCCTAGCCTAATATGCTTCATGAAATCGCTTGTTAGAGCTGGAAATGGTGACTAATTGAGTGACTGACTCAGGGATTGTGTAGTTCCAAATGCCAAGGTTGAGGACTGCAGCTTAAGACTGTGCAATACGTAGTTCAGGATGGATAGGGTCAAAGGATTGAATAGTTGAGGGACTCAGGTACTCGGGCTGGAGGCTTGAGCCTTGAGACTACACAATGCGTAGTTTTAGAGGCCTAGGAAGAGAGACTGCGTAGTTTAGGGAATCAAGGGCTCAAGATGGAGGCTTTTGAAGGTCTAGGCTGAGTGACTGCATAGTTGAGGAACCCAAGAGTTCAAGCTTGAGGCTTGAAGTTGCTCAATGCACGTTTCAAATAGGAGAACATGATGGGGGATTGTGTAGTTGAGGGGTTCAAGGCCTCAAGCTTGAGGCTTGAAGTTTCCCAATGTGCAGTTCTAGAGGGAGAGAGGAAAAGTAACTGCACAGTTGCATTGTTCAAGAGCTCAAGGCTAAGGCTTGATGCTTGAGACTACGCAGTGCGCAAAGAAGGTTGGTAGGAGGCAAGGATTGCACAGTTATGGAGCTTAGGGGTTGGCCTTGAGCACTAATATTGCATAGTGCATAGTTCTGGGGAAGAGACTACACATTGCACAGTGCCAAGAGCCAAGACTGTTGTTTTAGGACTGAGACTACGCAGCGCGTAGTGCAGCAGGGTTCAATGAGGTTCAGAGGCTCGGTCGAGGAATTTTCCCAGTTTTGAATAACTGTGGGATTAATGAGATGAAGTTGAATAAGAACAAGAATTGAGCATGACCACGCACATAGATCACTTGAAGACAAAACACAGGACACTCATAACATATGAACAACATGCTTTCCTCAATGCGACAACATTGCAACAGCTCACTCCAAGTGCAACACTAAAGATACACTTTGCGACGACAATGACAACACTTGTGTGACAATGCTTAAAACTTTAGAAATGAGTACAATACATGTTTACATGATGAGAAAACTCATTATTGCAAATATTACCCCTTGAAACACATAAGAACTAGCTTTTATACAATTTGTGACACTTAACATGCTAAAAGATGACATTATCTATATGAGAAGGAAAAGTGTGAGCGACACTTGCAATATGAGAACGGTGAAAGTGACACATGCCAGAGCGAAGATAACATGAAAGTGGTATTAATTAAAGTGAAAGCAAGCAAAAGTGACAATCGAAAACATGAAAACGACACTTGCGAAAGAGAAGGTGCATAAAAGTGACAGTTTGAAAAACTCATGGAAATAGAAGTACAAACGCAACCAAAAGTGAGGGATTCTCACTGACAGTGCGCACTGACTGTCGACATGGGTTGAACATTGCATAGGCACTATCTTGATGGAATGTTGTTTTTCAATCTTACATAAAAGGATGTGCTCATGAACTTGTTGTGAACTGAGCATGTGTGAGCAAGTGACTTTGACCGATTAAGAAGTGACCATAATTCAAGTGTAGGTGAAATTTTGGAGGGTTTTTGTCATAGCAACAACAAGTGGAAACAATTTCCTGGGTCCTATGGCTATTTACTTTCTGAATTTATTTATGTGGTATAATCTTTTGGATGTTGTCCAATCCCGGAAGCAACCTACCTATAATAATGGTAGAATTGGGATTGAGGGTACTGCAAAATGTCTTGATCATTTTCTGGTGAAGGCCGATCTTTTAGAATTTATGGGTACCACGAGGTCTTGGACTCGACATGCAGGTATCTCAGATCATAATCCAGTTTTCTTATAATGGAATGATGTTGTAAACCTATTAAATCATCATTTTAAATTCAACCATGCTTGACTAGTAGAGGAGGACTTTCAACTGGTTGTAAGAACATGCTTGAAATATACATTTGTTAATTGAGTCAGATCACACATGGGTTGGATATGTTAGAGGTTAGAAATACTGAAGAGAGTGGTTAAAAAATGGGAAAGGAGAAAAAAGGAGAATTTCCAAGGAGTTACTGAAAATTGATATCAAGTTGGAGATACTTGATTATCCCAAACATCTGTGTTTTCTATCAGAAAGAGCTAAAAAAGGAAGCATTGGAACTTGATAATTGAAAAAGGTACGTACTTGGACTACAAGAAGAAGAATGGCATTTAGAGAGTAGGGCTATATGGGTCACTATGGGGGACAAAAACACTAAATTTTTTCATAATTTTGCATCAAAAAGGCATAAGGAGAACACTATATGGGAGTTGCAAGATGAAGCTCAGAATTCACTACATACCTAGGATCAGTTACAAACTGGAGTTGTTATATGTTTTGGAAATTTATATTATGCTAGAGCGGATATTGAGATTGATACACAATTGAGGACAATCAACTCATATCCCACATTTTTCTCTCTTATGGATTTAGAAGACATTTATAAGCTTGGCAGCGAGGAAGAAGTGGGATTAGTCCTGAAGAATTTTTCCAAAAACAAAAGCCCATGTCTGGATGGTTGGATTGTGGAGATTTTTATCCACATCTTCGATTTGATGGGGGAGGACTTGGTATAATTGGAAGAGGATTCTAGGTAGAATAGGGTGGTTTCAAGCTCTTTAAACTCAATGTTTATTGCTCTTATTCCTAAGACCTCAAAGCCTATTATTTTTAAGGATTTTTTATCCATTTCTTTCAGTAATATTATATATAAATTGATTTGTAAGGTGATTTCCATTAGGCTCAAAGATAAACTATCAAAATCTATCTCACTGTAGCAGTTTTGTTTTCTCAAGGGGAGGAAAATACATGATGTCATTGCAATCACACAAGAATTTTCACACACGACAAAAAAAAAAAAACATTTGAGTACCCTTATTTTGAAACTGGACCTTGTAAAGGCATATGATTGTATTGATTGGGGTTTTCTACCACATTGGCTCTCACTAGGATTGAGCTC
Organism: Pinus taeda; assembly: GCA_000404065.3. Taxonomy (NCBI): domain Eukaryota; kingdom Viridiplantae; phylum Streptophyta; class Pinopsida; order Pinales; family Pinaceae; genus Pinus; species Pinus taeda. The sequence goes on from APFE030083570.1 coordinate 180,632, forward strand.
TCATTTGGTGTTATTCAATGAATTATGGCTTGTGTTATCCCTATTCAATTTATTGTCATCAGTAATGGTGTCCCATCTATATATTTTAAGGTGGCCATGGGTGCTCTTTATCTCCCTTTTTGTTTATCATTGTCATATAATGTCTAAGTCATCTTATTCCGGAGGAAAAGGGAATGGGCTAGATTGTTGGCATTCAAGTTTCATAAAACATTTATGTCTCCCATTTACTTTTTGTAGACGATGTCTTGCTATTTGGGATGGGAACACTCCTTGAATGGGAGCGATATTATAAGATTATTGATGTTTTCTGCAAGGCGATTGACCTACTGATCAACAGTAATAAGTAATTTTTTATTGAGCATGAGGTTGATGAGGAGGTTCTTCAAGAAATATCTGATCTTTTTGGTTTCAAGGTTATTAAATTTTCACAAGGTTTCACATATTTGGGGTTTTCCCTCAAACCAAATAAATATTTGGTCTAGAATTGGACGTGGTTGATAGGGAAATTTGGTCATAGGTTGATGAATTAGATGAATAAATGGTTGACAATTGGAGGTAGACTCATGCTAGTTAAGGTTGTTCTCTGGAATATACTGGTCTACTAGCTCCATATTTTTAAGATACCTATTTCAATTTTCCATAAAATTAATTCCATCATTGTAGGTTTTATTTGGGCAGGAAATACTGAGCATCATAAAATTCACTTGGCTAATTGGAGGATTTATCGAGGCCAAAATTAGATGGAGGTTAGGGGCTAAAAATCCTCCTTTGGGTTGGATAAGAATTCTAGGCATCCAAATCACTATGGCGGGTTCCATTTGAAGTAAGCTTTTGGCAAGACATTTGAAGGGATAAGTATTTTTCTGAAATAGTGGTTGAGCACTGAATACAATCTCCTAACATAAGCACTCATAATGCATCTTTGATTTGGGAATGTATGTTATTAGTTAAACGTTGGATAAATAGGAACAATAAATGAAAAGTTGGAGATGGCTCGAGGGTTGGGATCGAAGAAGACTTCATTGGATCCTCCTCAACATTGTTCACTAATATCTTACACAATAAAGTTTATTACTATATTAATCAAATTAATAAGAGGAATTGGAACACAATGTTGGCACTATTTGGTTGACAACTAATGACCTAGGACTTTTTGAAGACTTGGCCCATCTGTGGAAGGAATATACTTTTGATTTACATTAGGCGGTAGTTTATTTAAATTCTGAGGAAGATATCCTTATATGGAACGGAAATACTAAAAAGGGAAGATCACGGTTAAGGAGGTCTATTGATATATAACATCAACAGTGATTAGCCCAACCCCCATTTGGTGGCATCGAAAATTATGGAATTGGAAAATCCCTATGAAGCTAAAATATTTTTGAGTGGATTTCTTTGAGGAATGAAGTTCTTATTTGGGATAACCTTTGTAAATGAGGTTTCTTTGGTCCAGTAAGATGTGTTATTTATATGGAGGAGGAGGAGAATATATCACACTTATTTCCTAAGTGCCCATTTTCTTTGACTATCTAGCATTTTGTGTTCAAGTAATTTAATCTTGTTTTTAGTTGGAATGGGGAAATCTTTGAGACTTGCTTTAAAGATTGGTACAATGTACACCCAAATTGGGCAACACTTCCTATATACATAGCATGGGACATTTGGACAACCAGGAGCCATTTGATATTTGAGGACAAAGTACTTGTTATTAAAAGAACATGTGATAAGACTATGGGATATTTTATGGAGAAGGGACCAAGGACCGTTTGACATAAACCCAAGGTTGTAAAGTATATAATGAGAATGATTTATCCCTTTTCATTTTTTGATGGGGCTACTTGCTCAAACACCAGTGGATGTGGAGGTGTAATCTTCTTGGAGCAACAACACTTTTATAACCTATGCTGGAGATGTGGATCAAGATCTAATACAAAAGTGGAACTTACAACTTTGTGGGGAATTTTAACATTCGCGAAACTCTTAGTCTTGGAAAATATGTAGATATACAGGGATTCAAAAGTAGTGCTGGAGTGGACCAATGGGAAATATAACTTGGACATTGCGACTCTTGGGCACTGGAAACAAAGGGTTAGGTGCTTATTCAGCTTCTTCACTGACATTAGGATTGGATATATCTTTATGGAATTGAATGGACAAGCGGATGCTCTCCCAAAAAAAGCACTAACTACACAATTGGGGTCTATCTATGTGGCAAAATATGATGTTGGTAGCCAGTGTTTTTTAGACAGTTTCCTCTCTACTAATATTTTTACCTTTTATCTAGTACTATCTCATCATGTATGTGAATATGTTTATTCGCTATAGTTTTTCAATCATTTGGATATATTGAACAATCTTAGACATTTCCATATCTTAGTATAGTATGAAGGATATAAACACTATATTTTAATATAAAAATGCTAGTTTTTTCCTGTTGAAAAAAAAAAAGCAACAAAGATCCAATACTAAACCAACTAACAAATGAAAATAACAACCCAAATAGCACCACTTACCACTAATGAGTTTCCCAAGGGAAGTGAGTAGAACAATCCATAATCATATCAAGTAGTGTCTCATATAACTTACATCCCAACCCATTATATACTAGCCATATAATATACTATACTATAGATATATAATATATATAGAGAATCTATAAGATTCCCATTATCTTACTACTATAGGATATTATATGCTTATATCCTTTATAAATAATTATACTAAAAAGAGGATATTAGATATGCTATAAAGCTACTATCCCTATATATAATATATATATTTTACGAGCATAAATATTCTTATATATATACCTAAATATTCGTATAATCTTGTCCATATTCTATATATTACTATCAGATATTCAATAATTAGAATTTTATATATACCCATACCAATTATCCATTATAGTAATATATTAAAAGCATACTATTACCCTATACTAGAGCCTAATATATTAGCTAATAATATAGTAATATGTAATCCCTATAAACTAGTAGTGTATAATCTTTATATAGTCTATCTAAAATATCTCTAGGATAGGAGACCTAATAGCAATAATAGTGGCTGGTTAGTATGAGTTGTGTTTGATGCTATTGGTTTGGTGGAGAACAAGCCATTATTATCTTCTCTAAACAAAAAAAGCCTCTAGTTGTTTTTTCAACCAAGTCTCGCTGACTTGGTTTCTCAAGTAATAAGTTTGGATACTTGATCACATTATGTAAACACTTGGGGGTAGAAGCATCGCTTTACATCGGTTCAAAAATCTGCATATATTCCCCTCCATTTTCATTTGCTTCATATAATCCCCTACATATATTCCCCTCCACAAGTCTTCATACGTCTTGAAAAGTGCTCACTTGTCCGGAATGCCTTGCATATTTCTGTTTCCCTGGTTTTAGGCAAGCAAACCCTTAAATCTGATAATGAAAGGCCATTAGTAATAACATTGAAAGATGCCAACTAGGCTATTTGTAATAGCATTGAAAGATGTCAACTAAGGGGAGTGAGGGCGTAATGCTCGTTGGAAGTTGGAACATATGATGAATCCTTGAATATATCAATTTGTCATGCAAGAGATGATTGCCTTTGGTGCCAAGGAATATATTCCAGGATCTTCAATTGATTTCATGGAGAGTGATAATTATTTTGGGACAGGTGACCCTTTGGAGGTTGCTTGCTTTAAAAGGTGGGATATGTTGTTGGAATTTCATTTCATGGCTCTGGGAAGGAATATTTGCATGAGTATAGAAATTCCCCAAGGGTCATGAAAATCGACATCGTTTATCACACATTCTTTGCGATGGGTCAATTAGTCGATGAGCAGGGGGTTCAATCAATTTAGTGCTAAGCAATGGATTCAATCGAGGCAGTGCTTCAGAGAAAACAACTTAACATTCAAGTGCCTGATCATACGATCCCTTTTATGACTTCAATATATCAATAAATGAAAGGATGAGAATTTCGTTGAACTCCGTTCTTTGAGGTAATATATGAAACATTGCAAACAAATTCTCCTAAGTCTAGTCTTTCTATGATGTGGCCTAAATGAGTTTGTGAGCATGCACTTTCAACATTTATTCAATCTAAGGAAAATGAGGATGGCACTGTGATCCACAAAAACCCATCAAGTTAGCGGATGAAGGAGGGAGTTGGTCCTGAAAGTGATCTCCAATAGGTCATTGATTAAGTAGCTGACAAAGAAGTATGTGTGCCCCATAATCTATTTCCTCGTTATCCCAGCGAAATGAAAAAAATTGGGTGCGAGGGACATGGTAATTCTGGGAGTAGACTAGTTGTGTCGAATAGCCCACCAAAATGAAAAACAAAATGGTACAAGGTAGATGGTAATTCTGAGGGTAACACTGGTTGTGTCGAGGCATGAAAATGCCCAGAAATATGTAAGGATCCAAGGACACTCCATTGTAAATATACTCGTTTGCTTAGGGTAGATTTTGAAAGTCGCATAGTTATTAACTTATTAATAAGCTGTTATTCACATAGATTTTGAAATTCACATAGATTACACATCGTTTTTTAATAAGCTGTTATTCTACAAGGTAAACGCACATCATTTTAAAAATAAGTTATTGAGGATCGAGGACAATAGTGTACTCCCCAACCAGATTACAATTAAAAGCTAGTTTCAACTGGGTTACACATCTCGGTCTACTGTAGAGAACCAGCATTCGAAAAATTACCATGTTGAGAATTGCGATTTGACAAGAACAATTAAAATCAATCATATCAACATCCAAAAATTGCATCAGATCATCATTTATAAAGAATCCATTTCTTGAACCACGGCTCTTTCAAAAACTTGGTATAGGAGAGGAAATAATATTAATCTTTTTACAAATCAACGCCCTCAAACCAGAATTTGGGAGAGGAACAGAAATCCTTTTACAAATCAACAACTTCAACCCAATCCATAGTAACTCAGCCCGTCAGCAACTTCAACCCAATCCATAGTACCTCAGCCCGTGACCTAGTATTACCACTGCAGGTGTATTGAAATTGTGGCAAACATTGCAGGAACTCTGAAATTGTGGCACCTATCCACATAATATTTTATGAGATATTTGAATTCAGAAACGGAGACTCTTGGGTTAATAAAACCTATATCGAAACATGAAAGCAAAACAATAATAAACACACATACCTTCACCCAGATTATGAGCCTTTTTGTGCCTGTTTTTAAATAATCACAGAACTGAAGCAATGCATACGGCAATTGACAATGACAATGTGAGACAGCAATTTACCCTACATACCCAATTTGGGAAAACCACAATTTGGAAAAATAGCTTGGAATGGCAATGCTCAGTCTATTATTATCATTATTAGTGTTTATAAAGAATCAGAGTATCATAGCTCGATACACATACTTTTACACAGTTAATAAGCCTTTTTATTTCTGTTTGAAATAAGTAATCACAACACTGAAGCAATGCACACGGAAATTGACAATGACAATGTGAGACAACAATTTACCCGGCAAACCCAACTTGGGAAAACCACAATTGTGGAAAAACCAGCCTGAAATGGTGATGCTCAGTCTATTATTATCACTATCAATGTTTATAAAGAATCACAGAGTATCATACTCTCTTTGCTATTAACAGTCTCCTGTTACAAGAAATATCATTGTAAATTTTTTCCAAAGAACCCCTATTAACAGTCTCCTGTTACAGCAAATATCAGTCATTGTTCATTTCTGCCAAAGAACCCCTTTCTCATTTTTCAGCCTGCATTTAATAGGCAGTGGTCACTTTTACATTAAAGGGTGAAAGTAGTAGCCCCTTTCTCATTTTTCAGCCTGCATTTAATGGGCAGTGGTCACTTTTACATTAAAGGGTGAAAGTAGTAGCCCCTTTCTCATTTTTCAGCCTGCTTTTAATAGGCAGTGGTCACTTTTACATGAAGGGGTGACCATAGTAGCTTTGCAACTTGAAGCTGTTGCCGAGTATGTGGCCAGCATGAGCATGAGTCATTGGGTTCTTTCACATTTTTCAGACTGCATTCAATAGGCAGCGGTCACTTTTATATGAAGGGGTCACGATAGCAGCTTTGCAACTTGAGACTGATGCTTACAACAAAAATTCCACAGTAGCATTCCAACTTTGAGGCCTCTGATTACAACAATAATTTTATAGGCCATGTCAGCTTCTCAAGGTGTCTGGGTAGCCCATTTCCATGCTTTAAGTTTACCCATTCAATCACCAGTGAAAAATAAATATGAAGGGGTCACGATAGCAGCTTTGCAACTTGAGACTGATGCTTACAACAAAAATTCCACAGTAGCATTCCAACTTTGAGGCCTCTGATTACAACAATAATTTTATAGGCCATGTCAGCTTCTCAAGGTGTCTGGGTAGCCCATTTCCATACTTTAAGTTCACCCATTCCATCACCAGTGAAAAATAATCCGTCAGGTCCAATCTGAAATGCTCGCACTTCATTTCTTGAGAATGCTCTACCTCGTTCATGAAACATGGAAAAACCAATAAATGTTTATTATACCCCAAAAAATAGCCAATAGGAGAACATTTGGACAAAACATACATTATTGTCACTACATCAATTACAAAACTGACAAGGTCAATCCATAAATGAGTGCATGCAAAATTTCCTAGTGCCTGAAATATTTTTAAAACAAGAAGTAAATAATCCTCAAATAGCCCAAACCAAAATCAAACCTACTGCCATTCTCAAAAAAAACATATAAACCAGATATAGGAAATGCCCATCGGAGGGAACATACTAAAGCATCCTTCCGGCATTCGAGTAAAATCGTAAGAAAGATATGGTTTAAAGTTGTATTTAAGCCATATATGGCTGTAAATTGTGAAGACGAGTAGAGAAAAGTGTAGTATCAAAGTAGGAAGGCTTTGTGCGACAAAGTTGTTGATGTTTTGGGTAGCATTGGGAGTATTCTCACATGTGGTGCAAGTGGGCTAAGCCATGGGACTTTGAACCTATATAGCCATGGTATTCTGATAACCCATGGTATTATGATCCATGGTATTACACCCTTTGGAAAAGTATAAGTACAAGGGTGTGTGATTCATTCTTGTCATTGTGTGGCTTGGCAAGAGACCAGTTTTCACATGAGGACAATATCGAGTAGGCCTTAAATCTTTGAGGGCTAGGAGGGCCTATGGAAGGTGGCCAAGTAAGAGAGTAGGCCTTAAATCTTTGAGGGCCAGGAGGGCCTATGGAAGGTGGCTGAGTAAGAGAGCGTTAAGAATCAGTCATAGAATGGATCATGAGCACTGTTGCTTAATGTATGCAACTGAATATAGAGCATTGGTTGTTTTGGTGTGAAGGTGGCTGAGCGTATGGTGCACAAGGGCAATGCATTGCAGTGGCTCTGTGTTTTACAATTACCTGAGGTCAACTGGAGTTTTTAAGGTGTCAGCATGATGTTGCGAGCCTTCAAGAAGTGTCCTGTGCATATGGAGTGAAATTAGAGCGTGAGCTCCGAGAACATTGTAAATCCATGTATGGTATGCAAATTGAAGGCCTGATCATATGTGCCAACTATGTTACCAGAAACGAGAAACAACAACGGGACGAGAAACGGAGTTTGGAGGTTTCGCATTCAAGAAACGAGGAGAGAGAAAAAAAACAAGAAAAATGTGAAAAACATAAAACAAAGCAGACATCATCCGCATTCTCCAATAATGTGGTTTATAGATAGTTGTTTATAGGCTTTCCTTGCTTACATAGACCATTCTCGAATATTCATAGTGAGAAACAAAGCTTGTGTTGCTTACATGGGTCATTCTAATACCCATGTTTGATCCTCTAATAGTGAAGAAACCTTTGGCATTGAACTCAAGCTTGATTTGACCTTTCCAATTCCACTTGATTTGGACCTAGTGAGAGTGGGATTTTTTTGAAGGCCATATCCCTAGAAATTTCCGGATAAGTACATGATCTCGCATATCATGTGTATATTCTCCCATATGATTTGAGCGGGCCTCAAATTTGGGCTATATTGTAGTATTTGGCAAGCAAATACTAGGATGTAGTTTCCCTAGCTGGGTAATAGGATGGTGAAGATTGAATTGAGCTCCATTGGGATTGCGGAATTGAGCCAAAAGTAGAGGGTTGTTTAGAACTACTACTACCTTCAAAAATCTTGCTATAGGAAGAAGTGTTGCTCCCTCCACTGACATTTTGCATAGAAAAAGCAGGAGGGTTGAGAACCAGAAATGCTACAACTAAACAAAACCTAAAAAAAATTACCATCAAACTTTCAAAACTTTATCGTTAATCCATTATAATAATAATTAATCTTATATAATAATAAAAATAATATTATAATGTAACCATGGCATTTAAATTTATACTTTTGTATAAAGAAACAATTTTTAAATATTAAATACAATAAAACTATATAAGAAACTCTACACTAAATACACTTTTAAATAGAAACAACACAAAAATTAAGAAAAAAAATTAAAACATTAAAAAAACATAACAATAGAAAACACATCAAAATAATATAATTTTAACAAACAAAATTCCTAAATAGACAATGTTGTTAAGGAAATTTTAGGTTAAGCACAATACACCATAAAACCGAAAACTATCCACAAAACCAACCTTCATTTTTTTTTTAATTCGGCTCAATGTCCAATTGGAATGAGACCAGCATTACAAATGAACCAGAATGATGTTTCTCATAAAACTGTATCAAAAAACCATTGGAGAAACTGGTTTCATGTATTGAAAATCGAAAACGACCATACAAAAAAGCATTTTCCGTACCGTTCCATTTTCTTTGCGTTTTTTTTTTTTCAGAAACGAATGTTCCCGTTCCGTTTCTGGTAACATAGTGTGCCAGTAAGTTAATGTTTTAGAACATATACAATTTAAGCATGCACTGTTGGAGTTTGTGCAACTTGGGTGCAAGGAATATACTACAATGCTAAACCAATGTGCCTAAGCATTGATCAAGGTTTTGCAAAGTGTTTAACAGAGTTTGTTACTTCTATTTAGAACAAAATGTTCTATTGTGTTAATATAGTTCTTGCAGGATTACGAGAAGCGTTGCAATTATGTCTCTGGGATGGTGTAGTTGATGTTTTGTCATCGAGGCATGGATATCCTTATTGTTGTTTACTACTAATTTGATTTGTTGTTATTGAGTTTGACTAATAGTCAGAGTAAGTATTGATTGTTATTGCTATGAGTATGTTGTAGAGGAGATAGGGTTATCGAGCAGTGAAATTTGTGTGAGAGTGGGCCATAGTTGTGACAGTGGATTGTAATTTTCCTTTGAGGGTGCTATGGTAAATTATTCAGAGTGGAGGTAGACTCGAACTCTGGAAATTCCTGGTTCACTGGCAGATTGATTTTGTCCCTAGTGCAACCTCCTTGGCCCTAGAATCTAGTTTCAGCGTGATTGGGATGCAAGAAAGACTGTTGTGCAGCCCAATCTATGGTTGGGTGGTGAGTTGCAGTCTCTGGCTCGACCGCCCAATCTCAGTTGCTTGGTATAATGAATCTCAGGTTATGCATGTTATGATTGTTTACATGGTTGTGGATGCCCAGATTGATTGTTTACATGGTTATGATTGTTTACAACAATCACAGAGTGAATTGACCATTACCTTCTTTGCAGATTTAGGTGGAGTTTATGGCTGCCTCAATTTCCCACGTTACTAGATTCCTCACAATGGAGTCACCAAGTGAGGCATTAGACCTTATTTTTCTTTAGGAGCACTGTTGGTTACCACTTCAAACTGGGAAAATAATATCTATCAAAGAGACCAAAATAAGGTGCAACAAGTTGTCCATTGTGTCCCAATTCCCATGTGTTTACTTCATTGCATTCAATTAGGCAAAAGAGAAAGGACGATGATGTTGAAATATGTAACCAGGTTCAGTCTTCATATTGAAATATGTAATCATGATTTTATGTTTTGATGTAATGAGAAAAATAAATTTATTATTGTTATTCTTGAGGCATGGGTTTCATGCTCAAGGGAAATTTATTTTTAGTTCAAGCACCCATTGTGTGCTTCTAGGGTTTTTCATCGAGTCTACAAGTCAATTGAGTTATTGTTATGTATGAAAGACATTTTTGGGCATGTTACATATTGTAAGAAAAAATTACTTGAGTAAAAAGAAAGCCAAAATACCCTCCAAGGCCTCGTCATGGTGAAATGATCAAGTTGGCCTACATGAAGGGGCAAGTCGGCCTAAAGTTAACAATTGGTACCCCTCAAAAGCGTATAAATAAGAAGGAACTCGACCTCATTTAGACAGACTCTCAAGCAAGTTCGATCTCCTCAAGAAAGTAGCCAGAAAAGGGCGAAAAAGAAGAACAAGAACAAGATCAAAGTTTTGGGTCTCTCTCTCTCCCCCTCATGCTAGGGTTTCTACAATTGCTGGGCCAATTGAAGGCTGGAAAGCTACTAGGCAAATTGAAGTACTGGAAAGTTTTTGGGCAATTCAAAGTGTTGGGCAAGTCGAAGTGCTGCTGGGAAAGTCGAAGTGCTAGGAAGAAAATATTGGGTCAAAGTTTCAAAAGAATTTGCTAGGCAGGCAAAAGTTGCAGAAGAATTTGTTGGGCAGGTAGAAGTTGCAAAAGAATTTGTTGGGTAGGTCGAAGTTCCAGAAGAATCTACTGGGCAGGTCGAAGTTGCAGAAGAATTTGTTGGGAGGTCGAAATTGCAGAAGTTGCTGGAAGGAAAGCTCATTAAGGAAGAAAGGTTTGACTTGGTCTTGGAGGGGCTTTGTCAAGGGGTCATAGGTCTTGGAATTCGTCAATTGAAGATTCTATAAGAAGAGAATAATTTGTGTGGGTTTTCCTCTCAGTTGGAGAGGTTTTCCCCCTAGATGATCGCCTATATTTTGTGTCCTTTGTCTCATTGTTTTGTATGGTTTGGTAGTTGTTTGATGAAGAGAATACTAATAAAAATCAAGTGAAAGAAGAAGATAATCAGGTTAAGTAAAAATACATCACGTGCAGTTATCAAAGAAGAGAAATCACCTAATCTAGCTGCCCATATATTTCTCAACATGGTATCAGAGCTAAGGTGACTACATCGAGCAAAGGAATCTTAAAGAAGTAAACTCAATGGCCGAAGCACTAGAATATCATCGAGAGCATCAATCATCAAGAAGAGCCATTCATCTCAAGGATCATCACATCTAAAAAGAAGAAGACCTCAAAACCCTAGCACATCCAAAGAAGGGTCATATACTTGAAGCAATCTTGGAAAGATCACATCATCATCACAAAGAAAAAATCTACAGAACCCTACCTCCACTTAAACTCATTGAAGCATCTTGAAGTCTATACATCCAAGGGAAGTAAGAAGAAGCGTAGTCATCATCATCAAAGAATCAAGGTGATCTTCCTCTCTTTGAAGGATCATTTTTGAAGGAAGACATATTCATCAAGAAGACATCTATTATCAACATCATCATCTAAATCAAGAAGGCATCAAGTCGAAGATATTGTCTTCAAGGAGCATCTTCATTTGACGAGTACCTCTAAGAAGAAGCGTAGTCATCATCATCAAAGAATCAAGGTGATCTTCCTCTCTTTGAAGGATCATTTTTGAAGGAAGACATATTCATCAAGAAGACATCTATTATCAACATCATCATCTAAATCAAGAAGGCATCAAGTTGAAGATATTGTCTTCAAGGAGCATCTTCATTTGACGAGTACCTCTATATTTATGACTAAACTTGTTATCAAAATGACTTCATTTTGCAAGGAAAGCAACAAATTGGTTGGGTCATCAAACTTTCTTGCATGGAAGAAGAGGACGGATTTGATCCTCATAGAAAATGAAGTCGTTGAACATGTTAAGGGTACAATCACTAAACCTCCAAAGGAACAAGCTCAAGCTCTTGCAAAGTATATGAAGGGGAAGTAAAGGCTCAAAGGATTATCATAGAATCCATCAAGGATCCAATCATACCTTATGTATCAAAGTTGGAGACATCGAAAGAAATATATGACAAGTTAATAGAATTGTTCTCCGTAAGTACTCCAAGAGAAGTGATATCTTTAAGGAATGAACTGTACAGAATGAGGATCTCAAAGGATGATGGAATAGCCTCATACTTTATGGGGGTATGAGAAATAAGAGACCAACTACAAGAGTTGGGAGAAATAATGCCCGATAAAGAAATTACCACCATAGTGCTCAATGCACTTCCAGAGGAATGAGGCAACTTCACATCTAGCATATTTGGAAAGAAGGAAGCCACCCCATTCAGTGAGTTGTGGTCATTATGTAAAATTGAAGAAACTAGGTTGAAGGCAAAAAACGATGTAGGATAATTTGAGCAAGTACAAGCATTTGCTTCCATGGCTAGGAAGAAAGCAAAGTTTGGTCCTCAAAAAAAGAACAAGAAGAATATGTCAAAAATCCAATGCGATGGTTGTCATGAATATGGAAACTACAAGAGATATTTTCCTAAACTAAAGAAGGACAACAATAAGAGGAAGGGAAGAAGCCCATATCACTGAAGAAGTGGAAGAACTTGAGAAGAAGAAATCCAAGGAGGAGGAAGTAAGAGATCTCTACTATGACTGAGATAATCTCCTCCACTATGTTCTTTTCAGTTTTGTGAATAATAGCTATCATGGTAGGAAGCATTGTAAGTATGATAGGATGCATCATATTAAGAGATGGCATCATGGTAGAAGCATACGATTGAAGCAAGAGCTCATTATAGTAACTTGAAAAGGAGAGTTGAAGCAGAAGTATACATGGATGTAGCAATCATCACATAAAGGAAGTAGCTCATGGTAACGTCATTGAAATCATGTGTAGTGCATATGGTTAAAAAGAAAGTCATCTAGCATGATGGAAGGAATTCATCATACATCATCATCATGAGAAAGGAGTCTTTGTCGGATGAGGATAATCTAGATCCGTTATTATTAGTAGGTTCGCCTCTACTTGGTAGAAGCAAATGTCTCGCTGATCATTCCACCTTGTGTGGGATACATTGTTTACAAGGATGATGGTATGGTGGCAAAGTAGTGCAGCAGGTCAAGTTGATTGAAAGTAGGAAAGGAAGTTTCCTAAGGAAGTCTGGATGACCAAAAGGAGAAAAGAAGTATGTATATTGTTGCAATTCTCAGAGACGATTCCTAGCTGTGGGGGAACCAGTGCCCGAGAAATCTTAAGATAGAATAGAAATAGTTAAAATAAGTGGATAGAGGGAAAGGCCATGAGGAATTGCAACCAAAAATTCTAATTCTAAAATGCTAGCTTTCAAAACAGAATGGTCAGAGAAAGTCTGAGGGTTGTAGGGTCTTTGCATCAAAGGAGTGATTTGAAGAAAAATAGAGAACAAAGTTCAAATTAGGCACTTACGAATCTGAATTTAAACTACTGCAGAAAGAATCATGCAAGACTGAGAAAATATGAATGGAGTTCCTGGATGTGGAGCTCTTCATTAAGGATTTCAAGATTAATAATCATGATTACAATTAAGTAAATTCATGAAAAACTAAATTGAAAGCACAAGCTGCATCTTACACTATCCAAGAGAAGAAAAACATAGATGAATGTTGAATCACAAGAGAAAAACAATGATTGCAACTACACCCAAAGCTGGAATCAAAACTGTTGTGTGTTATTTGGTTTTAGAGAGAATTTCTGATTACAATGCCAGTCATGGATATTGGACTCCAAAACCCCCTGAACCCTTACAAAATGTCACTTTCAGATTTTTATTCCCCCCCTCAGCCTAACGAACCAACTGTCAACTAAGTTCTGAAAATCAATTTAGGAACAGTTATAAAGATTGTTTCTCCATTCTCTTCTTTTTTTAATTTTGCAAATAAAAACATTTGAAATATATATATATATATATATATATATATATATATATATCCTATAAAATGAAATCCCTTTAATCTAATGCTTTTAATAATTTTAGATAGTACATATGTAAAAACATCATATTTGGCCCAAATGAAGTCTCATCTTCTAAAAATTCAACATCGCACTAAGGGAAACATGTGGCCCATATGCATAATAATAAAATTATTAATGAACGAGTAGCCCCGTGACCCTACTTATGGACGTATCCGAGAAAGGTGGTTTCATAAAATCCCAAAACCGTCTTTATGATCATACTTAGCGGTTTCTGGAAACAAGGACGAGTGGTGTCAGAACAACTATGGACCGTCAATTTGTTCAATGAGTAGTTTGAGGATACTTCTTACGGGACCACTGCTTTGCAAAAGTTTCGTGTACTTTGTGTTGTCGGGACTCCATTGATTTGAACACTGTAATTCCCATTGATCTGGAACACTGGACGTTGCTGACCATTGACTAAGTTTTATGTCCTCTTATGTTCTTTTTGCAAGTACCTTTCTCCAATCAGATTTTGTCTTCCAACCCTATTAATGGTTATAGCCTCCCCACATTTATATCATGAGCCGTAAGAAGTAACCTCAACTCCTTTGCTTCATGTATACCTACCATCCAAATCGTCAAAGATCATGGTGAACTCTGACTTTGATTGTTGATTAATGAAGTCGGTACTTGGCTTGAAACCTTCGAATTGAGCCTTGTCTCATCTTTTTAATTTTATGTCGCATCACAATTATGTTGAGAGCATAATAGTGTTTGTGCCCCAAAAATTTATATATATATTTTTTAAAACAAAAATTATAAGCATTGGCTTCAGCAAAAGCAGAAAAACTTGTGCAAACCTATTTCATAGCCTTGTTAGAACAACCTTCATTAAAATGAGCATCCTTTAATTTTAATTACTGGCCCAAGTTCACCTGCAATTTCGATTTTTCTGACCGTGCAAGATTAGGCTACAACATATATATTTGATAGATTAAGTCATGTAATCATATAGTTGTTGACATCATGGGTAAATGCTCCACCTTGTGAGAATGATCAAGGATTTCTTCCTTTGAAAAATGCATGAAAACAAGGTTCACATATTGACAAGATGAAATCAACATAATATGTCCTCATATGGAATATGAGGTGGTTGACAATCATGATGAAAGAACTTTGTCAAGAAGTTCATGGGGAAGCAATATGTGAAGGAAGAAAGAAGAGATCGTAAAAGTTGCAACTATGGTCTCATAAAATAAGGAATCAACATCCAATAGAGAATCTGATGTAACATCTCCATGAAGAAGGTATGAAGACCTTGATAAGATCTATAAAAGAAAGAATACCCTTGACACATGAAGCCTTGGAGATGTGTTTATGAATGTGCAATATGTTGTAGGCAAGCAAGATGTCATGATAAAAGGCCATCACAAAAGGTAGCTTTGATTTGATGTTCATTATTTATTTTTGAACAACATCTAGATGGGTTGATAAAAGGCTACTGAAAAGAGGGTTGTAGATGTCACCTACAACTAGCACTCATGTGGTTGGATGGAATATTCTAAAGTAAACATGAATTGGAGGAGGTAATTGTATAAAGAAAAACCAGATGTGGACTAGAAGATCACTTTTCGAGGAAAGAAGGATGCCATGACTGATGTAGCTCGTGAAGGAAAGTGATGGATGGCTGATGCCCTATGAATGATGAAGGATCCATAATAAAAGGATGGACTTCATGACATTGAAAGGAGCCCCACAAGGAGATGAGAGTCCCATGAGCTCCACCAATAGCAGAAAGTTGTTGGAAGCAAGTCCCTGGTAAAGAGGAAGCCTAGACAAGTCCCTGGTTAAGAGGGAGCCTAGACAAGTCCCTGGATAAAAGGGAGCTTGGGTACATTCCTTTTATAGGAATGGTTATATCTCCCTAGTTGAGAGGAAGAGATAGACACGTCATTCATGTCTTCACATTGGGAAGAAAGTATGGAGGATTTGATAAGCATCTGGCGTCCGATACTCTTTGAGGATGAGGTAGGGCATCCAAGATAAGAGTAGTCGAAGAGGATTGATATTCTTTGAGGACTGGGAATCCAAGATAACAACAGTCCTAGAAGGACATACTCTGTGAACACCCGTGTGGGGCATGTACCTTGAGAGACAATGATGATGGTGTCTATAGTTCATTGGTCTCGCCAGCATTGTGCTCTGATCTTGTGGAGAGATAGAGTTGTTAGTCAAGGCCTTGCCATGTGGCAATGCTGGATGATACGATGCTAAACTGATGGGTTACCAATCCAACTCTTCTTATGAGAATTCTTCATATTAAGAATGTCCAAGTACCTTGTATGGATTATGAATACCTCCCTAGAAAAGAGAAAGATCTTTAGATCCCATTCCCAATATGGTACATTGGGAATTGGCTCTTCACAGTAACCACCTCTCCTTATTAGGGTGATAAGGTGGAGGGGGGGTGTGGGACCACTTGGAAATGAGACTCCAAAAAAAAAGGAAAGAAAAGAGAGAGACCTTTAGATCCCATTTTGCCAATTCATCTCGGTCAAACCCAGTCAACTTCGGCTTCCAACAGCAAGTCTAATAAGCCCAAAATAGTATGAAAAAGTCCAATAAAAACTGGTCAACAAAAGTCAACCTTGCGGCCAGCCCTATTACAATCAACGCTAGTCAAACAGGGGGTCAGATTGCCTCGATTCTTGTACCCAGATCCATGGCCTGCTAGGACAAAATTCCTCCACCCAAAATCGCACCAAAAATAGGTCAACGCAGTCAAAAAAGCCTTCTGCAAATTCCGTCAACACTGGTCAATGGATGGAACATAAAAGTACAGTCCTTCTTCACACGTGTGGAGAGCTTCCCAGAAATCCATACCCAATCATGTGAGGAGAGAGAGATGTGTGAGAAGTGAAGTATGTCCAAATGAGGATGAGGCATCATGTATTTATAGGCTACTGTTGAGGATGAATAGATGTGATTGTTGGGCATTTGAGGCTACATGATTTTGCTGGCCGACCTTGACAATTTGTCCATAATCAAAATAAATTCTTAACTTCATTTGTACATGTCAGAATCGGATGATCTTTAGATCAATCCTACACCTCTCCGAGAGAGGAATCTAATAAAAATATCAGCTGTCATAAATAAGATGACCCATGTGGAGTTAGGCCCTAGTTGCCAATTTTAACACTCCCTCTCAACTAAGGAGAACTCCACCTGCTAATCCATCAGCCAATCTGTACTATCTCTGCCATCCATGCACTGCTATGTTGAACTATGAAGAAGAAAAAGTGATTGAGAATGTATCATACCATTCTCTACTGACCCGATGTCAGCCCTAATCAAAAGAGATTGTCTCATACCACTCTTACTGACCTGAAGTCAATTCCAATCAAAAGAGAATGTCTCATACCAATCTTACTGACCCGAAGTCAGTTCCCATTGATCCCAAATCAATATCGGACATCCTAGCATAAGGAGTACAGTAGTACACGATGCGTCCATCGATAGTACTATGGTCCATATCCTCATTTCCCTACTCATTAGCCAGATGAGAGGTACTTCTCATGAGTCCCAGACTGCATGGGTAGGCTATCTTGGTAGGAGAAGGATGAACCACTCATCCTGCTCACATGTCGCCAAGGGGTATCACAGGGGAAGGATGAACCACTCACCCTGTACACAACAAACCACTAGGGGAAGGCTAAACCACTCACCCTATGGTTGCTCATCGCTCCAAGAAGTACCCCAAGCCCCACGGAGCTCCCAAAGCTCAATGTCCATCTCATACAATACCCTCATAAGAGGGTCTCTCCACGACTTCAAGTCTTTCTCGGAAGGCCAAGTATTTGACCTTCCCCAGGGGCTTTGTCAGAATATCGCCGACCTGTTCATCAGTCGCAATGTGATGGAGCCTTATTGCTCCCCGTTGTACCATATGCCAGATAAAGTGGTACCTGATATCTATATGCTTGGAGCGATCATGAAACCGGGATTCTCTAATAATTGAATCCCACTCTGGTCGTCACAGAGGATCATGATGGTGTCCAACACATGTCCACAGAGCTCACTAAATATCTTCCTCAACCAGACAGTGTCACAAAGGGCCATACTAGCAGCTATGTATTCGGCCTCGGCGGTGCTCAAGGCAATCGATTTTTGCTTCCTATGAATCCAAGATATCGAAGCAAAACCCAAAGAAAAATAGCATCCAGAAGTGCTCTTGCGATCCACCACACTGCCAGCCGAATCAGCATCAGAATAACCATGCAGCCTCACATTTCCGACAGTGTATCTCAGTCCATGAGTGATTGTGCCCTGAAGATATCTCAGAAGATTCTTGGAGATAATCCAATGTATGTGATGAGGCTCAACCATCTATTGGCTCAATGTGTTAACTGTAAAGCATATGTCTGGACAGGAGTTCACCAAGAAAGTCAGTGCTCCTATGAGTTGACGATACACAGAAGCATTTCCCAATTCAGGGCTAGCAGCACTACCACATAACTTCTTAAAGTTAAGGTTCATCGTAGTAGTCACAAACTTGCAGTCCACCATCCCAAATCTTTCCAATATCTTACAACATATGTTCCTTGAGAGAGGAAAATTTCACCTGGATTTTGCCAGACCTCCAACCCTAGGAAATAATGCATCGGTCCAAGGTCCTTCATCTCAAATTCAGAAGCCAACTCCCTCTTACATTTGTGAATGAGAAGGTCTGCACCTGTGAGAAAAAGGTTGTCCACATAAAGTACCAGAATGAGAGGTTTATCATTTTCAACCTTAAAGTAAAGGTTCGGATCAACTTCACTTCTAGCGAATCCTAGCTTCATCAAATAGTTATCGATCCTCTCATACCAAGCCCGGGGTGCTTGCTTCAATCCACAGAGAACTTTCTTCAACCCGCATACATGAGATTCCCGATCATGAACTTCAAACCCCTCGGGTTGTTCCACATAGATTTCCTCTTTGATTGAACCATGCAAGAAGGCGGTCTTGACATCCATCTGATGTAGGTTCCATCCTTGCTAGGCAACAAGGGCTATGATCGAGCAGATGGTGGTGTATAGGGAAACAGGTGAAAATATCTCATCGTAATCTACACCTTCCTTTTGAGAGAAGCCTCAAGCAACAAAGCGAGCCTTGAACTTTTCTGCACTTCCATCAGCTCCATGCTTGATTTTGTAGAGCCACTTAGAAGTGGCAATCGATTTGTCCTAGGGTCTAGGGACCACATCCCAGGAATCATTCATCATGATTGACTCATATTCTTCATTCATAACATACTTCCATACTTGTTGCTTCACGGCTTCTTCGAATGATGAAGCTCATTTTGAATGATAGTGCTCATGGCGGTCAAATATCCTTGGTACCTATTCAGCTTCTTGATTTCACGGAAAGTCCCCCTTGGTGTAATGTGCCTCTCAGCATCTTCGAGAGTCTCCCTAAGCCATCAGGGTCTCCTTTTAGATTAATCAATATTGATGAATGAGTAGAACCTCTATTCTACTCATTCATGAATACAAGAAATTAATCAAAAAAGAGCTCTAAGTATAAAGTTATAAAGTTATATTAAAAAATATATATATAACAAAACATTGTGATATATTAAATCATAATGTTTATAATGTTTAAATGTGATATATACAATATAATATTTATATTAAAAGAATATATTATTAAAAATAGAATATGAATTCAAAACATAAATCATATACATCCTCGACCTTAAAAGAGATAAGGGAGGAATACGTAAGGGGGAAGCGTGTCATCAACAGGCTGAGCGTTGGGCTACAGATGGAAGAGCGGCCACTATTAAACAACAAAATAAAACCATGGGACATGGATTTGGGAGAAAGGGGAGAAAAACGGAGGGAAGAATTGTGAAGGAGGAGGAAATCATCCACAGGAAGAGCTTGAGTGTTCTGAGGTTCTGGGCACGGGAGAATAGTCGACTTCTGTTAAGAAGCTTACTGGATTGAGCAGCCAGGTTCTGCTCAGTTTGGTTGGGTGGATTCGGTCTTTTGGAAACTGTAGCAACACAGCCGGAGGCATCTTCAACCGCAGGGGCACAGCATATTCAACCGCAACGACACAGGTAGGTACCTCAGCAGTGCTGTTAATTGATTTTGTAAGATCTCAGGAAATTTGTTTACAGGTTCATGGTATAAATCAGGAAATTGTTTCCGGTCTTTACAAGAAGGATGAAGTGTTCACCTGGTTCCAACATTTCAAAGCCTTGATCAAAAATCAATCCGGGAAGAAAATCTAGATACTGAGGACTGGTAATGGGGCCAAGTATGAATCCAATGAACTCCAAGATTATTGGAGAGAAGCTGGCATTAAGAGGGAGACTACAACACCATACACTCCTGAGCAGAATGGCGTGGCTGAAAGGAAGAATAGTTGTATTGTCGAAGTTGTCTGTGCCACGCTTGATGATTAGGGTCTTTTGAAGTTTCTATGGGGTGAAGCTATAAATACCGCCGTGTATGTTCAAAACTGATGCACTCATCAAGCATGAATGAGTAGAACCTCATTAAGCAATATTGATGAATGAGTAGAACCTCTATTCAAAGAAGTGTCATGGTATTTAGCACTTATAATCAATTTAGTATAAAATACTAGTGCGGTGTATGCGACACATGCATATGTAGCTATCATATGCATGTATCGTATACCTGCTATTATGCTTGCGTTCTTTATATTTATAGATGGGTCATTACATACACTCCCCCTTCAGAAAACTTCGTCCCAAAGGAGTTTTTATCTTATCTGATTACTTATGAGCAATTAGTACATTCTTCTTAGGTTTGTAAACCGAGGTTAAAATTCTTATTTAATATAAAGAGACTATAAAATTGGTGTTTTGAATATTTTTAGATTTATGATTTTAATGGTCATGCCTTGCCCTATCCAGGTTCCCAAGCTATTCTAAAATCATCCTGTCCTTCCTAATCTCTTCCGCTCCCATCCTATCCGTCCTCTATTGGAGTATGCCATGGCGTCAGTTTTACTGACCTAACCATTCATAAACTCTAAGGTGACAGCGTCAGTTATACCAACCTGATTCCTAGTAGGCATCTGGTAGTCATCATCACACATCTCGGGGAGCGTGATTCGCACAGTCCTCCCATGACTCCAGGGGTCGAAGGATAACCGGTGGGCAACACCTCCACCCCTCCCAGTAGAATTAGGGTTAATATCCTATCATAGAATCTCTTCGAGCATTAATTGTTCTGAGGTTTTGTCATCACGTGGTCATTTTGTTAACTGTTTATTATCTGCAATCATACACTTATCCATGCATTTATAAAATGTGCATTAGCATATTCAAAATAACTTATGTATAATTCACATATGTCAACTACAGTATAACATATTTTGCCATATTCTATTCATGTCATTGACTTTCATTTAAAATGTAATTATTCTTTGATTTCTATTCCATCGATCATATTGACATGTATAAATAAAACAGATTTATAATATCTTAATTCCTATCAGAAGTAAAATCATTTAATTGTCTTAAACTTTACTTTGACAACTATAATTTAGTAAGATCAATAACATATTTCGTTTTGGTATCCATGTACCAGAGGAATTTAAACATAGATTATGTCACAAAATTTCACGTTTATATATAATCATTCAAAATGATTCTGAGTCTCTGATTTACAGTGAAGTAAATATATACTAAACATAGTTTAAAGTTTTTCAAAATTGACACAGATTTGGGTATCTTTGACATATGTCTTCTGTATCTTCCCAAGTAGTTGATCCAAGACTATACTTGTCCCATTGGACCTTAACTTGGTCTACCAGGCGATTCCTGAGTTGTTGAACCCTACGTTCCAGTATACGTAATGGTTTGACCAATACGATTCCCTCGTCTGATACTTTCAATTCCTTCCATTGAAGGTTATGAGATTGATCAGCTATATAATGTCTTAATACAGATACATGAAATACATTATGAGTTTTATGCAGGTGAGGTGGCAGGGCAAGACGATAGGCGATAGGTCCAACTCTTTCCAGGACTTTAAATGGTCCAATAAATCGGGGTGACAACTCTGTCCCTTTTCTGAATCGAATAGTACTTTTATTTGGTTTGATGCGGATGAAAACCTGATCCCCTACTTCATACTTCCTATCAGTTCTGTGAGCATCAGCATAACTCTTTTGTCTATCCTGTGCTTCTCTTAATCATTGTCTAATTTGTCTTACCTGCTCTTTCATTTCTTGAATTAATTCTGGCCCTATCATCACTCGATTTTCTAACTTGTCCCAACTTAACGGTGTTCTGCAAGGTTTGCCATATAATGCTTCAAATGGAGGCATTCCAATCGAATTGTGGTAACTGTTATTGTATGCGAATTCGACTAAGGGTAAGTACTTTTCCCAGTGTAATTGTTGATCCATAACATACATTCTCAACATATCTTCAAGTACTTGATTTACCCTTTCTATTTGCCCATCAGTCTCAGGATGGTAAGCAGTATTTAAATTTAGTTGAGTTCCTAAGGCTGACTGCATGCAAGTCCAGAATCTTGAAGTGAATCGCGAATCTCTATCGGATATAATCTTCTAAGGTACTCCATGAAATCCGATAATTTCATTTATGAATACTCGAGCTACGTCAACAACATCGTAAGTATCTCTTACGAGAATGAAATGGGCGCTTTTTGTTAATTTATCTACTACTACTAGAATGGCATTGTGTTTTTGAGAAGTAAGAGGTAGCCCGGTGATAAAATCCATAGAAATAATCTCCCATTTGGTCATAGGAATGTCGTGAGGTTGCAAGAGACCTGCTGGATGACAATGATTTGCTTTTACTTGTTGACATTCCAAACATTTTGCAACAAATTGGGCGATATCATGTTTCATGCCTGACCAGAAGAAGAGTTTCTTAGTATCCGAATACATTTTCCTTACTCTAGGATGTGCACAATATACTACTTTGTGGGCTTCCCTAAGGATAGTGTCTCAAAGATCCTTATTATCAGGAATATACATCCTTCCATGGAATCATAAGATTCCATCATTTTCTAGTTCATATCCTTCAAATTTAGATTCTTTTGGCTTTTTACCCTCAAGACTAGATCTCACCTTTAAATACCAGCTATCTTTTATGAGATATTCTAGTACTCGTTGTCTTCAGTCTATTTTAATAGGTATGAGAGAAAATATCCGAGGTCTTCTGCTTAAAGCATCTGCTACTACATTTTCTTTTCCCTTAATGTATGATATTCCAAAGTCATGTTCACTTAGGAATTCACTCCATCGCCTTTGTCTGGCATTTAAGTCTCTTTGGGTGAACAAATATTGTAGATTTTGATGGTCGCTTTTAAGTGTAAAACTTCGCCCCACTAGGTAATGTCTCCAAATCTTTAAAGCTAGTACTATATCGGCTAACTCTAAATCGTGAGTAGCATAGAGTTCTTCATGAGGTTTTAACTTTCTGGAAGCATATGCTATCACTCCTCTATCCTGCATCAATATTGCACCTAGCCCTTGTTTGGATGCATTAGTACATACCGTAAAATCTTTGTCCATATCAGGGACTCTTAGGATTGGTGCACTAGTGAGTAGTCTTTTGAGTTCAAAAAATGCTTTATTACATTCCTCAGTCCATTCATACTTAACACCTTTATGCTGAAGGGTGGTAATCGGCTTTGCAATTTTGGAGAATCCCTCCACAAATCTTCGGTAGTAACCGGCTAAACCCATAAAGCTTCGTATTTCATGTGTGTTTTTCGGTATTGGTCATTCCATGATTGCTTTTACCTTCTCAGGGTCTACTGAAATCCCTTCACCTGATATGATATGACCTAAGTAATGAATCTTTTCCTGAAAGAATGAACACTTGGATAATTTTCCATACAACTGATGTTTTCTAAGGCAGGACAATATTATCCATAAATGATCTTCACGCTCTTTCTTATTCTTGGAATAGGTGAGAATATCATCTAAAAAGACTTGTACAAATTGATCAAGGTATTCGCGGAAAACATTGTTCATAAGATTCATGAATACCACTGGTGCATTTGTTAATCCAAATGGTACCACAGTAAATTCATAATGTCCAAAATGTGTCTGGAATGCAGTCTTAGAAATATCGTTTTCAGAAATCCTTAGCTGATGATAGCCTGATCGAAGATCAATTTTTGAAAAGACAGCAGCTCTTTTCATTTGATCGAAAAGATCATCGATTCGAGGCATAGGATATTGATTCTTTAATGTAGCTCGATTCAAGTCTCGATAATCTATGCATAATCTTAAAGATCCATCTTTCTTCTTCACAAAAATTACAGGAGCGCCCCAAGATGATATACTGGGTCGAATATGTCCTATATCTAGTAGTTCCTTCAATTGAATTGCAATTCTTGAAGTTCTGGAGCTGTCATTCTATAAAGCGTTTTAAAGATCGGTTGGGTACCAGTTTTTAATTCAATAGAGAGATCCAACTCTCTTACAGGGGGTAATCCTAGTAGTTCTTTTGGAAATGCATCCAAAAATTTGGCTAACACCGGATATTGTTCTAAGGATGGTCCTTTTTCTTTGCTTACTTCTTGAATTACATATGCCTGACAACCTTTCATTAAACAACACTTCATTTTCATTGTTGATATGTAGCGTAAAGATACTTTTCTCTTGATTCCTTGAATTTGGATTGCTTCTCCTTCATCATTTATACCTAGAATTCTTTTCCCATAACAGTCTACCCAAGCTTGATGAGCTTCTAGCCAATCCATACCTATGATAAGATCATAAGTTCCTAAGGTTGTGACATAAACTTTCAGTTTAGTCATACAGACCCTTGGGTCAATTTTGCTTTGATCCACACTTAAGCCCATAGATTGGAGTTCTCCTGAGGCCATTTCCACCTGTTTGAAATCATTTTGTCCGCGAACTGCCAGCCCACATTTGTTTAATGCATATGACGAAATGAAACTATCTGTGGCACCAGTATCAAATAAGATTTTGAGTTTTATACCATTGATAATACCTGAAGATTCCACTACAGTGGATTGATGTGCTTCTTGGTCGTTGTTGACTACTACATGAATTCTATGATTACCTTGATTATTTGATATTGGTTCCTTTCCAGTCCTATGCAATATATTTGACAAAGCTTCTGGACAATCACGTTGAAAATGTAGTCCTCCACATCCCCAACAATTAAGCTGTGTTGATCCTCTTGAATCAGGACGTGAATTTCTAGATAAAGAGCTTTGTCCTCTCATGTTGATTCCTCTCGAATTTCTTCCTCTATTGGCAGTTCCTCGAGATGTCCATGGACTGGTGTTTGATGATTCCGCAGCTATAGTGTTTACTGCCATGGGAGCTCTTGTTCTTACATTTCTTGGGGTAAATCTATTACCGTAAGGTGTCCTCGAGCTACCTCCTCTGAAGAAATTTCGGGGAGTCTTTCCTGAAAATCCTGATTGTAAAGGTTTTGCTGGTCCTACATCTTTTTTGATTCCAAGGCGCTCTTCTGCATAACGACCACATTCTACCGCCTCAGCTACTGATGATGGTTTCCACATGCTCACCAAGGCTCTAATGCGAGGATTTAACCCAAATATGAAGCGTTCAGCTTGACGTTCATCAGAATCTAAGTAGTGAATGTATTTTACAAGCTCCATAAACCTTATCTCGTACTCTTCCACTGCTTTATTACCCTGCACTAAGGTATGGAAGGCTCTGGCTTACTGTTGTTGAAAGTATGGAGGTAAATACTTTGCGCGGAATCTTTCTTCAAATAGTTCCCAAGGGACATTAGCCGATGTAAGGTGCAGTTGCTTTTCCAAATTTCCCCACCAAATCAAGGCACTTTCCTTTAATTGAAATACAACAATTTTGGTTTTTGCCGAAGAAGAATATTCTCTTAATCTAAAACATCTGCTCATTCCTTCTAACCATGCCTCAGTGCGTTCACCTACTCGACCTCCTGAAAATTTTGGGAGTTTAATTTTCTGAAGCTCTCTAGAAATATCTTCTTTTGATCTTTTGTGATCAAAATTCTTTGGTTCCGCTGAACTGGTAGCTAAGAGTTGAAGTTCTTCTTTGGTCTTAGCCTTAGTTGATTCTTTTAATGTCTCCAATAAGGCTTCCAATGAGTTCATCATCACGGTCAACTCTAGTGCTGGAGCGATTGGTGTTGATAATGGTCTTGGTGGAGACGACGGTGATAGTGGTGGCAATGGGGATGATGATGGCGGCGATGGCGGCATTAATGACGGTGATGCTGCCCGATCACGTCGTCATCGCTCATATGTCTTTACCATTGTAATGTTTCCTGTGTACATAATAAAATTCTATAAAAAATTGAGGTAAACATTCATATTTAACATATAATTTTCTTTTTGCAATTTCACATTCATAAATGGGTATAGTTGTTTTTGCTATTTTTATCTGCTAGGTAGATATTACTGGTACCGAGGTCAAAGAGGGTGGTCTTGCGACCTCCTTGTCCTAATGCAGGGTATTCTATCTTAATATGAAATAATGCAGAAGGGTATGGTTATTAATGCCTAGGGTAGATCATCCAAAATTAATTACTAAATAACATTTGCAAAATTAAATATTTAAATATTAATTATCTCATTATAATGAACATCGTCAACACACCCATCACGCCTCAAACTATTACCTTTAAAAAAATACACACAATTACAATGTTGAATATGTTACTTAAATGTGTACTACTGGAGTATCAATTATAACATTTTTTTTTTTAATATAACGGTCAAACTTTAATAGAACCAAGTAACTTAAATGGTACCAATTTAAACAAAATATGATATTTATTTATTATTTTATTCTCTCTTTTTTTAAAAATAAATATAAGGTCAAAATTTAATAGAACCGCGTAACTTAAATGGTACCAATTTAAACAAAATATCATATCTATTTATCTAACATATTATTTACATTATTTTATTCTTCTTATCAAATTTTGATTTATAATTAATTAAACAATATCATTTACTTTGAACTACAACAAATATAAAAACAACGAATATTTAACATGACACCCATAGTCGACGGAGACGTGTCTTTTTCATTTGAATTCACCTTCATCATTGTTGCAGTCAATGAGACATATGGTGCTCGAGACTAAGCTCATTGATACCACCGGTTGAAATGTGTAACATTTTAAGATGCTACGTGTCACATACTACATGGTATTAATCCATTCACCTTCCACGTAGCATTGATGCTACCACCAGACTGGGAAATTCAAACAACTGCTCCTATGCTCCGTGCATTCCACTTACTATAATTGTATTCGGGTTATGGGAGATGGATTTAACTGTGCATTGTTAATACGCTCACTGATGCCACAATAGTCTTTGGCCCTCGAATGTGAATAAAACTGTCAATATATTCCAAAACCATTGAGCATCCTTATGTCGATCACATGGAAGCTACAACGGTCTTCAGGCATGTTAATGTCAGTCCTTCCAGCCTTCCTCCAGTGATCAAATATGCTCTTACAAAGTGATTTTGAAGTGTCAAGGTCAAATTTTGTCATT
>APFE030083574.1:0-26515 GCA_000404065.3 Pinus taeda
TACCGTTTTTTTCCTTGGAAAAAAAAAAAAAAAAAACTTCTAGCTGCATTTATTATCAATAGAAGACAAGATTTTTTTAATTAATTAATAAAGCCATTAATTATAAATCAATCATTATCCCCACACATTATTTTAATTAATAAAGTTATTGATTATTTTCGAGAATTGGAATGTCATAATGACTATGAAAAATATTTAAGTTATTATTCCCACACATTAATAGACTTAGTGGGAAAAACAATTGTTATTTTTTATTAGCTTATAATTTTTTTTAATTATAGAAACATTGAGTGTATTCTTAGTTTAAATAAAAATAAAGTATAAGTTTTTTTTTTTTAAGAATGGTTTTTGGTATTTCTATAGAGTGTTATATATAATTATACTTTGATAATTATTTATTGTTTTAATAATATTATTGGCCAATAAATAATTTATGAACTATAAAATTAATATATATATATACTATATATATATATATATATATATATATATATATATGGTCTATCACTAATTTATTTGAGGTATTTTATAATTTTCTTTCTTATAGATTTACATTCTAGTTTATTTTGAAGAATTTTATTTACTTAGTATTGTGTTAGAGGCAGGGGATATCGTGTTTATTAAGCCACTTTTAGTGTGAGACCAAAATTAAATTGACCATTTTTACCAAATTTAGTTTATAAAAAAATTTATTTATTTTTTTAAAATTATTTTTATTTTTAATTTTCTTTCTTTTCATTAGCTTAAATGAGCTATGTCATATTTTGTAACCATGACATCTAAATAGAATGAGATTCCAACGTGAACAAGAGATGTGTATTATAACAATGAAAAACAAAGTGACTAAGGTTGGGAATAAAAATTCTCAACTGCATTTACTATCAATGGAAGACAAGATTTCTTTAATTAATTAATAAAGCCATTAGTTATAAATCAATCATTATCCCCACACATTATTTTAATTAATAAAGTTATTGATTATTTAGAGAATTGGAATTCAATAAATGAAACTATGAAATTTTAAGTTATTATTCCCACATTTTAATAGACTTAGTGAAAAAATTTTTATTTTTTATTAATAGAAACATTAATTTAATTTTATTTTAAAATAAAATTAAAGTATAAGTTTTTTTGTTTTTTTTTTTTTTTTTTTTAAAAAAGAATAGTTTTGGTTAAATTTCTATAGAGTGGATATAATAATATACTTTTATAATTTTATTTTTATGTTTTAATAATATTATTTGCCAATAAATAATATGAAATATATATATATAATTTTATTTTTCTAAATCACTAATTTATTGAGTTATTATAATTTTCTTTCTTATAGATTTTTACAGGTAGGTGAAAGCACTTTAGTTTGTTAGACCAAAAATAAATGACATTTTACCAAATTTAATTTTTATAAAAAAAATTATTTATTTTTAAAATTATTTTTATTTTTAATTTTTTTTCTTTTCATTAGCTTAAATGAGCTATGTCGTATTTTGTAACCATGACATCTAAATAGAACAATATCTAACTTGGGTCTCTTGTTCTCTTCTAAGGCCTTGGTGTTTTCTTATTTCGTCTAATTTCATAATAATTTTACCACTACCCACAACAATGAATACTTCTAACAATAAACATCATGTGTCTGCAAAGCAATCTATCAATCATCTTATAGAATTTTATGCAGGCACTCAAAGTAGGTTCTTGAACCAATTGGCTAGGTAGATGATACATTAAAAGAAAAAAAAAGACTGTTATATAACATTTTGGAAAAAAAAAAACAACATGAAAACAACAATACTTTGATCAATATTTTGATTAATAACATTTAATCAAAACTAATTACATCACATCCATACAAAATAAATTAATAATAAATTAAATTAAAGTAGAATCAACTATAATAACCTTATTACATAAACTATAAAAATCATTAATTTTTAAAAAAATCTAATAAATATAAATTTGAAACAAATATAAAAAGATATTATTAAAATATATAAAGATAAGGTTTATATATTAATATTTATTTTGCAAGTGAGCTTTCATCTTGCCCTCCATGTAGGTTTGTAATATTCAAAAACTAGCAATTGGCTTCGAATTATTTTTATTTTTTTCATCAAAATGTGCTATTCTAATATATTTTAAAAATTGAAGTAGAAATGAATTATTTTTATTTTTCATCAAAATGTGCTATTTTAATATACTTTAAAAATTTGAAGTAGAAAAATGAGAGGTCATTTTTTTTATATTACATAACCGAAAGGGGATAAATGAAATGATTTCTTAATACTTTTGATTAAAATATAATTTTTTAAAGTCTATTAAAGAACACAAAGCATCATAAAATAGAAAATTTGAAGTGGAAAAATAAGATAGTCATGAAATTATTTTGATTAAATAAAATTTCAATCTAATGGCCCCACATAAATTTAATTTATTTATTGTTCTAGAAGGAAGAAATGAGGAAATGATATCTTAACATAAGGATCTTATACAGCTTTCATGCCTATTCAAAATCTCTAGTAATAGCTTCTCGCACTCCTCTAGCCAGTATGAAAGTAAAAATATATATAACCATGTAAAAGTATATATACATGATTGTCTTTTTTTTATATTATTAATTTTTTTTTTTTTTCTATTAGAATGATATAATTAATTTTTTATAAATGCTAAATATAATATTATTCTTAACATATTTCTTTATATTTAAAAAATAAAATAATTGAAAAACAAATATTAGAGGATTGGTATATTGTACAATGTTGATGTTCTAATAAATTATTTTTTTTGCCATAATATAATATAAACTTTTGATCCATATCTATTCGTCTATTTGCTTAGTTAGTAATTATGTTTTATGTGTTTTCTACATTGATAGATTCAACTTTATCTAACATAAGTGTAGAATAAAAAAGAGTTATACTCCTTTGATTTATAGGATTAACTCCTAATTCTACACTTAGTTTTTAATGTTTAAAGTTGTGAAAATTCTCTTTGTCATAGATTCAACTTGAACTAGCATAGGTGCGAAATCAAAATGAATCATTCTCCATTGATTTGTAGGCTTAGCTCTCTATTCTAAACATAGATTTTAATGCTTAGAGTGGTGAAGCTCCATAAAAAGACATAAGCTAAGAATAAAACATGCTTTGTCCATTGGAAAAAACGAATCTACATGGAAATTTCCCTTACTGTTTACCCCCATTTACAAATTTCATTTGATGATTGGACTTATCTACCAAAGAATGATACATATGATATTTTGTTACATTCATTCCATAAATCAATGGAATCATCTATAATTACAAAATCTATGTGGGCACAAAATCTATGTGATGAATGTACTCATCTTTCAAAAAGTGACAAACATAGTATTTTTTATAATATTTTAATCTCAACATCAAGACATTATAATAAAGACAAAATGGTAACGTTATCATTCTCATTGCATGGCCCAAGCCTTTTAATTTAAATCCTTGATATTAAACTTTTCATGGATCTTACTGAATCCATATGATGTCACGATCTTAGCAATTATAATAACTTGTATCTTATTTTCTTTCTTTTTAAGTCTTGGTGGACCTACACTATCTACGAATCTTTATTAAATCTACCCTGTGTTATGAAATTGACAACTAAGCTAATACTTGATTTTAAGAAAAATTTCATCACTTGAAATGTTAATGAAATACATATGGTGTTATGAACATAACTACTCAGCTAACATGTGGCTTTCTTAAGAAAATTTTCGTTCTCAAAAAATGTATTTATTTAAAAAATTTAATTGTAGTTTTGGGGAGGGAGAGTGGAAATATGAATGTAGAAGACATTAAATATTGATGGTAACAATACAAAATATCAAAGAGAATTACATCTTTCATTCATGTGCGCAAAAGACATTGCAAGGTGGCTAATCCATATTGATACTTTCAGAGTTGATAACATGCAAGTCTGCTAAGTGGAGAGGGAGGAATGCTCTTCATAGTGAATTATCATTAATTCCAAGATTGGAATGCCAAAGTTGTGTCCTCTATCACCATTAAGAGTGATTAATATTTGAGGAATAATACTCCCTATTAATGATTTCCCTTATGATACTTGATGTAGCATTGATTATATTTGAAAATTGTCGCATCAACCCACCTCAAATATAGATAAATAAATGCTTGTTGATGTGTGACTTATACTTCCAACACTTTGTTCACTACTGTAATGATGATTGAAAAAAAAAAAATTAATACTTATTATCCTTTTGACATTTTTGTATGGTCTACATAGGATTTGGATGATCGTAAGTCTCTACATTTTTTTTTTTTTATTAATGGATTAATTTTAATGTGGTTTGGTATATACTATGTTTCATTCTGTTGTGCGTTTGAGATGTATAGGTTTCTATTATGTGTAAACTTCGTCAAGGACACTATGCTAAAATTATTTGTAGTTGAAAAAACCATGTCTGTGATTACCAACAATGGATGTAATATAGTCATAATGGGGCCATATGTTGCTTCTAGTTTTGTGTTAATAAGACCTGTTTGTTTTTGGACTTCATAGAACTAACTCACTAATTGAAAGAAAAAATATGTGTTGCAAGGTATATTAAAATGATATGATCACACCACCAATCTTATGAAATCAAACACCTAAATTTTGTACTATATTTTGAGACAACTCCTCAAAAGTTGTCACATCCTCTGCCATCATTGTCTTCTGCTTTTTTACACTCAATAATCATCTGGATAACTAAGATCTACATAATGTTAGATAGTTACACAAGTCTACATGACTCTACATTGATTATCTAGTACATGCAAAAAAAAACAAGTAGAGTAGCAAAGTTTTCTATACAATGAGTACATGCAAAAAAATAGAGTAGCAAAGTTTTACCTCAGTGCTAATTGTTATGTATTTTCCAATTTTCATCGCTTTGAAACATTAAGAGATTTGCCAATTCTCATGGATTTGAAACATCAAATGTCTTAATAGTAGTTTAAATAAAGTCTTCAAACTAATATTTTCATTTTTTACATTTACAGTTCATGTATATTTTAAACGCACGAATAAAAGAGTGCTAGTATATAGTAGTTGAAATAGAGTCTTGAAACTTAAATATATATTTTTTTCTTTATTTATAGTCCATGTATGTTTTAAACACACAAATAAAAGAGACATTTTAAATGCATAAATAAAAGAGAGAAATTTTTTACCTGAACTCAACTTTCGCGTGGTTTTTCTTATGGTTTTGAATGGCTTTAGGGATCCACCCAATGCTAGTAGGCTCCAATAGTGGTCCAAGAAAAAATAGTAGCAAATATGTTGATTTGGTTGGTTCTATAAAGTTAGTAGTCAATTCATTGGAATCAATGGTTTAGGTGGGAGTAGCTCAAGCACCAATGGAGCATACATCATAGCTAGAATCATTTTTGTGGTGCTTGCAACTAGAATAATGGAAAATGATAACAAGAAAGAACAACATAGATGCTTATAAGAACCATTCAAGGGATAAATAGATAGTGATTATGTAGCTTTTTGCAAATAACGGGGAAGGGAAACATTTGAAAATTATGCAACCTTATGCAAACAATAGCGAAGATAATCTAAATAGTGGAGAAGGGAAGTGACAATCACATCTGTTGAATTAAATGTTGTACACATGTCTATTGTATGGATAACAACATTTCAACTAAAATTATAGCCACGTTGTCTATGAGTTTGATGTAATAAAGATTATGTTATAGATTATAAATATCCAAACATTTAATATTTAGAAGTAACACTAATTCAAACCTTAGTATTAATTCACTTGATATATATGTGCTATAAATAAGTTCCACTTTAAGCCCTTTTAGCCAAATAAGACATCTAAATTCTAGATGAGGTAAAAGCAATTGTTATAAGTATTTTAAAAGTGTTTAATAGAGCAAGAGACTAAACATTTAGGCTATTTAGTTTGATTTGCATGCAAACTAATGGAAAAATAACAAACTAGTTACAATAGTCCCATGTACAAATAATATTGATAATCTTATCCATCTTCATTTTACATCTTAAAATGTTAAGAAGTTTACATTTACAACAATTAAATGTATTATTGTGAATTTGGTATTTATAATCCATTTTAATTTTACTTTTTAAAACACCAAGTAGTTTGTGGATTTAGTAACTAAATTTAATAATATTAAATTTATATTTTAACACTATGTTTAATTCTTAATTATTATTATATTCAAATTTTAATTAATTATTTAAAGTTAAATAATTTCCATAAACATTGGAGTTTATCATGTATAACCATATTTTTAATTTTTCATGGCTACATAAAATTTCTAAATTTTTTAAAAGATAGAAACAATTGTTGTAAATATTTGATAGGGTGGAAAAAAGGATGAGATAGAATAAATCACAAATTTTAAGTTATTTACTTTGTATTAAATTACTAAAAATATCACAAACAAACTAATCTTTATCCATTTTAATTTTACATTTTAAAACATCACAGAATTTAAATTTCATTAATTAATTATTGTAACCATGGTTGTAAATATTTTATAGGGTGGAAAAAAGTACTTGATACGATAAGTTACTAAAATTTTAGGTTATTTATTTTGATTTGTATTCAATTTACTGAAAAAATCACAAACATATTATATAATCCTATCCATTTTAATTTTAATTTTATATCCTAAAACATAAGGAGCTTAGTTTCATTAATTAATTATTGTTGTGGATTTGGATTTTACATCTTAAAATATCAAGAATTTAACATTGGATTAACTAAGTTGGTTATGATTGTGATGTGGTTAACTAAAGTTATAGTGTTAAATTTTATATTTTAACATTATGTTCTCTTTCCATTATTATCTGGATGTGGTTTTTTATTAAAGAGAATATCGACGTAAAATTAATATTATTATGGGTTTATTTTTATATTAATGTTACTTAAAAGAAATTTAATTCATCAAGTATATATTAAATTTTTTAATTATATATGTTATTTAAAAAAAATGTAGAAAATAAAAGTTTATGAGTTTTTATAATTTTTAGATAAGAGATATAATTAAAGATGTTTTTAGGTAATTATTACATAATAAGGATACAAAAGCCTTTGAAGCACTCCCCTTGCCTTGGTTTAGAGGATTTAGTTGGGTAAAAATGTTAAATTATTTGAGGGAAGGGATATCCTACCTCTCATGTGTGCCATTCAAAGTCTTAATACAATCAATATTATTCTTTGATTTTCAACAATTGCTTGCTCTCGAGTTTTGAAATATATATATATAGTATATAAATAATAGAGATTTCCGTTGGATTTTCTTAACATATTCTCTTAGGAAGATCCTCACTAAGAAGGGGCTAGGGGAATTATCTTTCTTTTTTTTTCTCGTACTATTTCTTTCGAAGATGAGATTGTATTGCTTTAAATAATTATAGTTAGATCATGGCTCTAAATCTAGTTTTCATTTTAGCCCCCCTTAGGGTAGCTCACTTGGAAATCCCATGTGATGTAAAATTGTGTGAGCGATGAGGTCCTTTGTTCAAATCCCTTGAGCTTAAACCAATGTGCCATCTTAGGGGTAAGGTGGTTGCACCTAGGGCTATAGTGGTAGTGGTTAGAATATCATGTGATTATGAGCCCAATCCTGTTGTCGATTCCTCTAATTAAAAAAAAAGGGCTACCTTTTATTCTAGCTCTTGAAAAGGAGATTACTCAAATTCAAATTTTTGGTGATTCCTATCTAGTTATTCAATGGATTAAAGGAGATTGTATACCAAGTAACTTCTTGTATGTTTTAACCCTACACAAATAATTCTTGTAAGTAGATTCTCAATATAAAAAATAAAATATTTAATAATACACGCACACAATTTACACATAGACTTTACCCTAGAAACCCAAAACCAAGAAAACTAGATTGATTTTTCTATATCTCTCAATGGTTACATGGTTGCCATAAAATTCCCTCTTAAAAGAGTGTTTCCTTCTAGGGAAGAAACCTTACCACCATAACTTTCGTTGTTAGATATATGACCTAATGATGAATGGTCAAGATTGAATATGAAATTACAATATTTTACAAGGCAAATTTTCCAAAAAAATCACTTTGGGGGTGCTACCACTAAGAGTCCTCACCGCCCGGGGGGGCAGTGTCTCCATAAAAGTGTCACCGCCTGACCCCCCCTATGGTGACAATTATATGTTGGGGGGGCAGCTCCCTCGTTAGGAACTAGGGTTCAAACATGGCTAATCATGCAAATAATATAACACATACTCAACATTCTTCGACTTGTTGTGTTCTTTGCATACAGGGGGTCATAAGAGTACATGATCAACAATCGAGGGAAATAATGCTCATTGTTTCCCTACATCAAGAGAAATTCTCAAAGTTCACAAGTTTTGTTAATGAATCTATAACATTCTTCAAAGTGTCCACCTTTACTAGTAGCACCTTCTTCTTTTCAACCATATCTCTCACAAAATGATATTGAACATCTATACGTTTTGTCTTTGAATGATAAGTAGGGTTCTTTGCTAAGAAAATTGCACTTTGAATTTCACAATATATCCTTACATATTTTTGTACCAACTCAATACATGAACACAATCTCTATAACTAAAATGCTTCCTTTCTTGCATGAGTAGCTACAATGTATTCAACTTATGTAGTTGAGAGTGCCATTATAGGTTATCTCTTGCTCATCTAATTGATTTCTCCTCCAAATAGGTCAAACACATACTCAATTGTAGATATTATGTGATCTAAATCTCTAATCTAGTCTACACCAACAACACCATGTATTTCCAATGCTCTATCCAATCTCTGTCTTCCTTGGTAAAAAAATCCATAATCATTAATGCCACATAGATATGTGAAAACCCTCTTTATTATTGTCTAATGCTCCTTCCTTGGTTTTGACATATACCTTCTCAATACTCCCACTGCACGTGCAATGTATGGTCTAGTACAAACTATTGCATACATCAAACTTCTAACCACACTGACATATGGAACAAGGGACATGTCCTCTTCCTCATTCTATGTCTTAGGGCACAGATATGGAAATAAATTTGCAACAACATGAATAGGGACATTTATTGGTTTACTTTCCTACATATTAAACCTCTACAATATTGTCTTGACATACTTCCTTTGATTTAACCAAATTTTCCTCTTTTCTTGATCTCTTTCAATTTCCATGCCCAAAATGAAATATATAGGACCAAGATCCTTCATGCCAAATTTAAAGGACAATTGAATTTTCACATCTTGGATAATTTCCCTATCATTTCCAGTTAGAAACATATCATCCATATAGATGGCCAAATAAATAAGATGATTACCAACTAATTTAAAATATACACAATGATCCACTTTGCTCCTTGTGAAGCCTAGTCCCAATATATATGCATTGATTTTTTGATAACACATCCTTGGTGATTGCTTTAACCCATATAGGATTTTCTCATCCTGCATACCAACTCTTTATTTCCCTTCATTATAAATCCTTCTAGATGATTTATGCAAATCTCTTCTTCTAGATCCCCTTACATGAATGGTGTCTTCGTGTTCATCTATTCCACCTCAAAATCAAAGTTGCAACAATAAATAAATGAAATCTAATAGAAACTAGGAATCATGACAAAAAATATCACCAAATTCAATTCCTTGGACCCGGGAATAACCTTTTTCTATTAACCGAGCTTTGTATTTCTCCACTTTTCCTTCTGATTCAACTTCTTTTTAAACATCCATTTGTTTCCAATGCATTTTTTTATAATTGGAAACTCCACTAGTTCCCAAGCATCATTCTTTTCCAAGGCTACCATTTCTTTAACAGTGGCCTTTCCCTAGAGTTTTCCATCCTCTAAATACATTGCCTCAATATGTTATGAAACCAGCTCAAGAAAATATAGAAAAGATAGATAAACGCCTTAGCATTCAGCCTCTTCGAGGGGGAAACCTCCTTTACATTACATAAATGAACAATTCTTGGATGATTCAAATGACAAAACCTCCTTTCTATATATAGGAGTCTAAGGAGTCACAATATAACCCAGCCGACCTAACAATAATAATATAAAGCCACAAAAATAACAATAGAGGGATTCTATGGGGCACAGTAATAAAAATATGGGGATAATAGGGGAAAAAAATATTAATAAGGGATGCAACTACAATAGTAATGGGGTAATCACTAGTATTATAGGGACCCAACACCCTCTCTGACATCTGCGCTACTGCAACATCTCCATGCATCTCGCACTATTGCACACCTCTCTGTGCCACCTAGCACTATGCAAAGCACTTGTGTCTCTCGAATTGCTGTAGCCTGATAGCTATGCACTGTCTTGGGATTCCCTGCACTGTCACTCTCTCTGCTGCTCCATCTGCATCTGTCTCTAGCCAATCAGTTAGTTCCCGCTACTCCACATCGGGGCTCTTGTAGCAAGGTCTCATCCAAGAGGTTGGGTACCTCAAGGATCCTGCCCCTCCTCCTTGGGATGATCACTCTATATCACCCCACTTCCTACCTAGAGGTATGGCTGCATGTGATCCCTCAGCCCACCTGGATCGAAGTTTCCCCCTACTAGAGGTCTCTGCATCAGTATATGTCTCTACTCGATCTCCACTCAGCTTCCCCTAATGTGGCTGCTCGACAATCTCCTGAATCTGCTACACCAACCGTGGCTCCTCCATAATTGTCTGAGACATCTTCTGGCTCTGCATGTTGAGAGGTAATTTACTCTCCCTCTCAACCACCATGTATCTAACCTTTGCCTTGCTCCTTAAGGCTTTGCATGCATCTTGTATCTCAAGTGCATACATGTTCTTGGCTAGCAAACCAATCTATTTCCACTTTCTCGCCGTCATGAAATTTTCTAGAAAAAGAGCTGATTTTAAATTAGCGATATCTCCGTCATCCAAACTCTGATTTAGCCGATTTTTTTTTTTTTAATTTTGGGTATTTTTCCACAAGGAATCCAAATTTTCTATTTATTTCTGAAAATTTTGTATATAAATTTTCAGATCTTCTCTACAAACTCTCGGCCCAAAACTAAAAACTTTGAAATCTCCTCTCAGTATACTGTTCTTGCTTGATACCATGTAGAATTTTGTAGAATTTTTCCTACAAATTAGCTAACTTTTATACCATGTAGAACTTTTTCTACAAATCAGCTAGCTCTAATACCATGTAGAAATTTCCCACTTGTAGATCAACCTGGTAATGCAATGTACTAAAGCAAAACACTTGATCTACTTCTACAAAGAATTTAGTGGAATCTTAATCAACCATGAGCAACATCAATAAGAACACATATAACTGATAAGAACGAATCAATCACATAACACAGAATATATCACTGGGGAAAGCACCAACATAAAACCCCAACTTTGTATTATCAATCAAGTATAGATCCTCAACAACATACAAAAAGAATTAGCTCAATAGCTATCCTCCTCTCTCTGTAATCAGAAGAACCTGATGATCTTCAATCAGAAGATGAAAATCATGGACTACCTAGGCCTCAATATATAGGGCACAAGTCCTCCAATCTCCTATAATAGATCCTTCTCCATGCAAGGAATACTTACTAGAAATATCCAAGCATCTGATAGTATGCTGCCCCACATCTGATCTCAACTGTGTCTCTCACAGAACTGACATGCAACAGTTATCCATGAGTGAATCCTCAGTTATCTAAAATAATATTTGTCATATGCATGCATGCATTAACAAACTATATTTTATTATTTTAACAACTTGTTAAAATAATCTAACTGGACTTGACTAGTTAGAACTAAGTCAACTGATTCTCTCATTATATAACTCATACTTAGTCCCTCAATCAGTGGGACAACTCATGTGCATGCTCACAAAGACTTCAAATTCGAATTTCCTTAACTAGTTAACTCAATTGAATTAATTAATTAATATTTCCAACTGCTGTTAAGACCAAAATTAATTTTACTTCCTATAGATAGACTAGGGATTGCTATAAATAGGAAGGGACCCAGAAATGCTATTTTTAACAGGTCTATTTTTAGCACATTCTAAATTTAACATTTCTTGTTGCACATTTTTCAACAAATTGATCTTGAGGAAAGGATTAGAAACTTTGGGTAGCAAGATGAAGAGTATCAAGAATTAAAGGAGAAATTTACAACGAGGTTCTCAAGGAAATGAATATAAGGACTGCTACCTTACAAAAAGGGGTCGATT
The DNA here is from genome assembly GCA_000404065.3 of Pinus taeda. Lineage (NCBI taxonomy): Eukaryota > Viridiplantae > Streptophyta > Pinopsida > Pinales > Pinaceae > Pinus > Pinus taeda. The sequence continues at coordinate 12,217 of APFE030083574.1, forward strand.
AAATTAAAAAGCAAATTTGTGTACCAAATAACTGTGACTTGAAGAAACTCATATTAAAGGAGTTTCATGCTAACATTATTCTAGCCACCCAAGTTACCAAAAGACACTGAAAACCATCAAGAAGTTTTATTTTTGGCATGATTTAAGAAGGGAGGTAGCATATTTCATATCCATGTGCACAAAGTTCCAACAAGTAAAGGCTGAGTGTAAGCATCCAACTGGATTATTGTAGCCTTTTCTTATTTTGGAATGGAAGTGGGAAGTGATTTTGATGGACTTTATTACAGGGTTACCAAGGACTCCAAATCAACATGATGCAATCATGGTAGTGGTCAATAAGTTGAGAAAAGTAGCTAATTTCGTAGCTGTTAGGTCTACAAATTCAGCTAGTGAAGTGGCTCAAAATTTCATCAAGGAGATGGTGAGATTGCATGGAGTTCTTAAGAATATTATCTTAGATAGAGATGCTAAATTCAATTCAAAACTTTAGAGAGAAGTATTTGTAGGCTTGGGAATAGAGCTAGCATTCAACACAACATACCATCCTCAAATTGGTGGGTAGATAGAGAGAAAAAACAAGATTCTCGAAGACATACTAAGAATGTATGTAATGCACCAACCCAAGAAGTGGGAAGAATACCTCCCACTTATGGAATATGCATACAACAATGAGTATCAAGAGTTTTTAAGAATGGGCCCATTTGAAGCACTTTATGGGAGGAGTTGTAATACTCCTATCAACTATAGAGATCCAGTGAATAAGGTCCTCATCGGGCCTTGAAAGATATGGAGTAGGAAATGCAAACCATTAGAAAAAAATTACAAGTGGCATAGGATAGGTAGAAAAACTATGTGGACCAATGTAGAATGCACAAAGAGTTCTAAGTAGGGGAACATGTATTCCTACGATTTAGACCCAAGAAGAGCTCCTTGAAATTTGGGTCCTTCACCAAGCTGATAGCATGGTTTTGTGGGCCTTTTGAAGTGATCAAAAGAACAGGCCCAATGGCATATAGGCTAGCTTTGCCTCCATCGATTAGAGTGCATGATGTTTTCCATGTTTCATTGGTTAAAAGATATGTGCAAGATGCTAATCATGTGATTGATTGGTTTGTGTTATAGGTAGAACTAGAGGGAGAGTTCCAACTATAACCTCTATGCATCCTATATCGGAGGCAACTCATGCTCTGGAATTGAGCAATAGAGCAAGTCAAATTGTAGTGGAGGCACTTTGGGCCCAAGGAAGCCATGTGGGAAATGGTTGGCCAGATGCATGCAACATATCCTTTCTTATTTGGTGAGTAAGGAAATTGTAAATACAATTTAAATGCTCTACAACTCTGTGTATATAAAACTCCATAATTAACAATGCTTGGTATAGAGCATGTTTTGTTGTATATGGTTATTTAACATTGAGGATGGTGTTTCCCCAAGGGGTAGGGGACTGTGACATCACCTGGTTAATATTTTCCCTTTTGTAAATAAATTTTAATTAAATAAATGTTGAGAAAAGAGACACACATTCTAGTTGCTTGAGGAGGGAGATTACTTGAGGAATGGGTTGTTTTAATAAAAATCTTGTTGGTTGAGCGAAACTCCAACCATAAGAAAAAAAGGGACAAGAAATTAAGGAGAGGCATGGAATACACTATCTAGTGGTTGAATGGTAGACTATTAGTAGGTTTTGGGGACATTCTCACACGATGACCTGATATGCATACACATGAGGGGATGGGGGCACTCTCATGCTCGCACACAAAGACAGTGGAAGAGAACACAATGAAGCTTATTGCAAGAAAAAGTTCCTCCCAAGGGTGGAGGTGAAACACAAAGAGAGGGAAATGATCAGAATTCACAATAGCCAAACTCCAGAGAGATTAAACAAATTGAAGAATCCTTAGAGAGGTTGAATGGGTGAAAAGTAATATAAAGAGCAATGAATTTCTTGTGAGGCTAAAGAACCCACTAGGAGCTTATGGATTGATGAACCTACAGGATTGGGAAGAGTCACTCAAGTGCTCGTGAGGGATGTTGAACCACCAAGAGCTGCCTTGGGATTGAATATTTGGTATTTAAATAATTGATGAACCAACCGGGGAGGTGAATTCTTACCCATCAATAGTTTATCCACTAATGAAACTTCCCTTATTGTGGCCTCTCTTCTCCTAAAATTGAGCTGAAAATCTTTGCACTATAGTATCTTGGCATGGATGTGATTATGCCTGAAAATTTCAAATGATAATGTGTGTAGCTAGTGGATGAAGAAAACACGGCCTTGCGGCATCCCATTTCAACTATTTTGCTAGTTAAAAGTCCTCAGAAGCACTCTGCCTCAAACACTGGAATATGGATCGGGGGTGACAACTATAAGTAACTATGGCTTTAGCTTGTCTATGGTTGGGTGGAGAGATGAAGTCCAACCTTATTTTCCTTTTCATTTGGATGCATAAGATAAGTATTTACTTATGCTTCTTATATTTAAATAATATGTACAACTTATTGTACTGGTTGCATGCTTATACTGTTAATGGGGATGTGGATTCCTGTGTGTAAGTGGGATGTTAATTCCCTGTATAAATTCACGAGGAGATGGTAAATATTTATGTTTATTTCCATAACTTGATGAATGTGTTGGTTACCTTGTAATTCTGTTGATTTCATTAATTGCTTGGTGTATGTGAGATGTGTTGCATGGAAAGAACCCAGTAAGAGCTTGTGGATTGATGAATCTACAAGGTTGGGAAGAGTCACTTAAGTGCTTGTGAGGTATGTTGAACCACTAGGAGCTTTCTTGGGGCTAAATATCTAGTACTTAAATCGCTGATGAACCACCTATAGATGTGACTTCTTACCCATCAATAGTTTATCCAATGATGAACCTTCCCTTATTGTGGGATATATTCTCCTAAAAGTGAGCTGAAACTCTTTGCACTATAATATCTTGGCATGGATGTGATTATGCCTGAAAATTTTAAATGATAATGTGTAGCTAGTGGATGAAGAAAATGAAGCCTTGTGGCATCTCATTTCAGCTATTTTGCTGGTTAAACATCCTCAAAAGTACTCCACCTCAAACAATGGAATATGGATCGGGGATGACAACTTTAAGTAACTATGGTTGTAGCTTGTATATGGTTGGGTGGAGAGATGAAGTCCCAACCTTAGTTTCCTTTTAATTTGGATGTATATAAGATAACTATTTACTTATGATTCTTATATTTAAATAATATCTACAACTTATTGTATTGGTTGCATGCTTATACTGTTAATGGGGATGTGGATTCCTATGTGTAAGTGGGATGTTAATTCCTTGTATAAATTCATGAGGAGATTGTAAATATTTGTGTTTATTTCCCTAACTTGATGAATGTGTTGGTTACCTTGTAATTCTGTTGATTTCATTAATTTCTCGGTGTATGTGAGATGCATTGCATGGAAAGAAATGCTTGATTATGTCGCAGTTGGGAAACATAACGGATTTCCTTGTGGTTCTGAGAAGTGAGCTTATATGCACGTTTTCTATGTATTTTACCAGGGAAGCTAATGACCGAGTTTATACTCATTTCAATAGATCCCAAGAATAAGAATTATATGGATGTCAACGAGTGTAGATGAGGGTTCCAAGTGTGATGATTTGTGCCTCCATGGCAATGGTGTGCCAAAATAAAGGTGAAAGATCTTGAATCTTCACCTTCAATTTCGTGAAGTTTAAGTTTAGCCAGGTAGTTGAGTTGTGCAAGCCTCAAGTTGGGGCAATTTCTCAAGGAAAATTGGAAGAATAAGTATAAATCTTGTGAAACAAGCTTAAAATTGCTAGTGATATCTGCTAGGTTGGGGGTTAGACTAGTTGGGTTGAATAGCTTAGTTGGGCGAGACCAACGATCAACCAAAGGGGCGATGTTGGACTAGTCGAGTGGGATCCACTAGTTGGCGCTCGATAAGTCGGGCCCGAGAGGCTGACCCTGACCCTCTTATTGATGGGACCTAGAGTTAGGTGGCATTACTTCCATGTAGGCTCTCTTGGTGGCATAGAGGCCACTGAGGTTATTACATGTTTTCCACACGGGAAACAATGATGATGTGGCAAGGTTTGTAATTGGCCTAATTTCGAATGGTCATATATTTTGGTCCGTAAGTCAGATCGAGATAAACTTTATATCGTTGGAAAGGTATCAATGAGGCAAATGCAACAATGTCATCCATTTTATGTTTTGAGTTAGTTGCAAGAGGTTGAAAATTTTAGACCCCATTTCCATGATAAGACTATGGTGGTTGGGTCAGGATAGCAAAAGCCTCCTTCTACCCTTAGTTGGAGCTAGGGATAGGATGGGGTATGTTACACTCTTCCACTCTGGTCAATTGAATTCTTTGATTATTTAGGTTATCATGCCCCATCAATGGGGTTTCTTTCAATGTGGCATGGAATATTATTGAGATCAGGGAGGATCTCATGCCCAACAATAGGTGGAGAGTTCTGTGTCATGATAAAAATAGGTCTAGGATGAAATAACATAGGTGGAGCGAGAATTTGATGAAAATTTCCATTGTTTGACAAATTCAAAAGTGTTGGCTAAGGTGGAAGAGTGGGTGCCAAACATGGGCTACACTAAGGGCCACTACAACTAATACACACATACAATAGACATATATTGTCATGTGAAGTTGTTACCTAGACAAGTTTTGGTTGATAGGAATGAGACAAAAGAAGAGATTTTATTAATTTTGGATGAGATGCAACTAAATATGAGCTCCATGGGTCACAATAACATGCAAATTGTGACTCATTTGGGCATCCCCCCTAATCTAGGATACTCCCTAGGGAACAACAAGAAGCCCATTAATATGGAGGCTTCTGAATGTGATAAGTCTTAACGATAGTTTCTATGCTGCTCTATTTTTTCATTTACATCTTTATAGCTTTGTGTTTTTGTTTAAGAATGGCCTTAGAGGCCTAGAATACCAAACTATTTTTTTGTCTTTTGAATAAATAATTTTTTTTATTGGCTTAATATGCAGGATTTGAATCTTGAATTTAATGATTTTCACAATACTTCATAACACAGTGATCACTAATTGAGTTTCCCAATAAACCTATATTATTATAAAATTATTTAATTTTATAATATCTTTAATTATGAAAATATTTACTAAATATTCAATAAAACTATATCTCTCTCTCTCTCTCTCTATATATATATATATATATATATATATATATATATATATATATATATATATAAAATATTATATATATATATATATATATATATATAATATATTATATATATATATATATATATATATATATATATATATAATTATATTAGTTTGTTGCTTCAATATAACCAATCATCTCTGGGCCTGGAGTATGCCCTAAAACTGCTTCTGCTTGGCTACGAGCTCATCTTCCTCGAATGTAAGGATACAGGTCAATGACCCAAAACCCAGAGGCATCTAGTAGGAATGAAAGCTTGCCCCCTTACGGACCACCAACGGGTTATTCCAGGTGGCATGTTTTTCCTTGAATAATGATGACGAGTTAGCGTGCATTAACGGATAGCAGCCAAATATTGCTGTCCTCACTGCTTGTTTGACAACTGAGACATGATAGGTTTTCCCACTTTTAGAAAAATAACCAATCATCTCTTGGTCGTATGTTAGCGAGAAGTGGTAACGATTTCACCGATCTTCTATTTTGCAATGAATAGAAAACTGGATAGTAGTTGGTGGTATTCATGCTGGTACGAAACTGGGAATGTATATTATATTAAGGTCTAACCATCTGTCACATAAATTTGTTTTCCAGTCACATTACATGGAGTATTTTAAAAGATTATGTGTCATTTTTTCCCTTCTTATATATCAGATGTTTGATACATTGTTATAAAATATTATTTAGATAATTTATGTTGATATGGATTGTAAAATAACTTTTTTTATATCTTTTAATTGCTATAAATTTTTAATTAAACAACTCACTTTTATGTATTGGTAAGATAAAATCATTAATATTATATCTCATTATAATTTTTTTTATTATAAAATTGTAAAATATAAATCTTATATAATAATCACACACAAAATTAATAAACAATATTTTGAAAATTTAAATATGTTATATATTATTATTATTTTAAATAATATACATAAGAATATAAGTTTTAAGGGTTAGTTCAAGTGGTTTAGAGCTAGAAGTTCTTTGATATTGTTACTCATCACGAGTTCGCCTCTCTTTGATTCCCCTGGAGCAAGACTCTGAAATGTCGGGAAGTACTTCGTGTTTTCATTCCAAGTAAAATAAAAATAAAATCAATTGGATTATTTGGCAGGAATGATTGATTTCAAATATTGCAAGTGACATGATTAGATTTGATGTAATTCCATTAAAAATTAATAGGTATTAAATAATATTAAATTTTTAAATATAAATTAAAAACGATAAAATATTTATTTCTTAATTTATCAGAAGAAAGTGTTCATACATATAAATAACAAGTAAACAATGAATATAAGATAATGTTACTAATTGTTGAAGTATAGATTAAATAATAATTAGATTACTCTTTTTCTTAACCATTTACTTCTAATACCTAACTATAATAATCATAAGCACTAATCTCAATATTCCTTATTACTCTCAATATCCCCCATAACCCTTTACATAGTCACTAATACCTAGGCCATATAACCCCTTAGCACTATTTTATATTAATCCCTAACACAATCTTGAATTCATTTAAATTATAACCCTTGTGGCCATGAATCCATCAAACCTAACAACTATAAATTCTAACTTATAGACATATAACCTTCACCCATTTAACATATGAACCTTAACTTATGTAATCCCATATTCCATTACACTTAACTCGTAACCACTATATTCCTTCACACATAATGTATAATCTCTAATTCATTTAAATTTTATTGCTCCCAATATAGAACCCTTAATATAAGTCAATTTTATTTTGTAATCATAGAGTGCTCTCTATTACGATTTTGTTCAGAATCTTTCACAACTCAAGTGCCATCATGTATCTATGTTGCACTCCTCACAGAGGGGTGAAATCACCTCCTATCGTAATGTAACCTTGGGAGACAACCATTTGTCTGGTTCTTCTAGTAATCACTTCAATGCACCTTGTCGTTCACCATTAGAGTCATACAACCAAGCCTCTACCATCAATTCCTCTTCAGGAGGTAAGCTACCTCTAGTAGCCTATTGGAAAAGTAGGAGCCTAGGTCGATGCCTTCCTAAGACTTTACAGGATCCCAAGTTTGAAGTCAAGATTGAGAAAATCGCAGAATACATATAATACATGAAAGATCATGGTTCAATTTATAAATTTATTATAATATGACCTTCTAAGAAGGATTTGGTCTGGTGCATTAAGAAAAAATAGTGGACAAAAGGTCAAATCAATTTCGAACTAGGGGCCAAGGGCTTATTCATAATGGTTTTCAGGAATTTAGAAGATAAAACTAGGGTATTTGAAAATGGGCTTGATTTCTTTAACAATGCAGAGATTTTCATGAGATTCCATAAGGAGAAGTAAACCTAAAAAAATTAGGACTTCCTTGTTGCTCTGGTGTGGGTTCACATTTTCTTGTCTCTAAGGGAGTCATGGGTTGAAGAAATTTTGGAAGGGATAGGTAATACAATTAGTAGTTTTGTCAAAAATTTAGAGGCAATAAAAACATGAAGATATATATCTTATGCGAGGATCTATGTGGAAATGAATATTTCATAGCTTTGCTAACCTCAATTGATATATACTCTTAGGATAACATGTGGAAGTAAATGCTAGATTTGTGCATCTGCCATTTTGTTCTAGCAAAGGCCATGGTTATAGCCATTTTTTACATGATTTCCCCCTCATGCAAAAGGAAATGTTGTAGGAGAAACTGTAGAAAAAAGACAATAAGGGTTTTGAAAGGGTTATTTCCATAATAAGGAATCAATTACCTTATATAGAACCACACTCAAGGGATATCCTTCAATCCAAAAATAGGTATGAATCTTTCGAAGATGACAATATATGCCTGATAATCCAATTGAAGAAGGGGATAACCCAAAGCATTTTCTATATCAGGGTGCTAGCAAGGAAAAATCCCCAAAAGAATCTTAAGATAAACCAACTCAAGGAGCCATTGAAATGCCAATGTAAATTGTAGCTGATACTCAAGATACACTTGAAGACATGGATCTTGATGAAAGAATATTTTCAAATATGATAGCACAATTGAATGGGAAGGACCCCCAAACTATTCTATATCAACAAGTTCAACTCCTTCATCACGCTAACCTAAAATTAAGGAATTATAAGGGAAGCTCTTCTTAAGGCTTATGCTTGTCCCGTATAGGGTTTCAAACTCAATCCTTTAAGGTCTCACCTAAGAAGCAAAAACAGGATAAAAAGTGGATGGAAAAGTAATAAGGAAATCATATTAGAAGTTGGATAAATTCTAGTTCATTCTAAAAAGGTAACACTTATGAGAGAGGCCTGTTCCTTTGGTCTTCACCCTTCATAATGAATATAATCTCATGGAACAATAGGGGCATCAATTACAAAGTTATGAAAATGATTCTAAAGAAATTATTTTTAGGGAACATCCTATAGTTATGATGTTGTGGGAAACTAAATTCTTTAAGGAGCGAGTAAGAAATATTGCTTCCATCTATTGGAAAGGGTGTCAATTTATTACCCTAGATGCCATAGGAAAAGCAAGGGGACCATCCCTCTTGTTAAATCCCAATGAAATGATCATAACAAACTTGGTAGGCACACCTCCTACTCTATAAATCCACTTTCAATTAATAGGATCAACCACTATTAGGCATCATACCTCGGTCTATGGCCCAAATCTAGTAAGTGAGAAACCTAAATTCCTTTGCATTCTTAGAAACATTCACCCAATATCTAGTGAGAAGCTCTAGATCACAAGAGGCGATTTCAGTATCATTAAATCTCTTGATGAAAAAAATGGGGGCATATGAAGATTATATTTTGATGCGTAGCTCTTAAAGAACCTAATGAGGAAGCTAAGGGTCACTAATGTTGATACACTCAATGGAATTTTCACATGGACAAATAGCGAGGAGGTTGACACCAAATTTTCTTATTATTTAATCACTCCTAGTTTTTGAATCACTTTGGGATCACGATTTATTATTGGAAGCTTCAATTCTCCCATGGGTAGGTTTTGATCACTAGAAAATTTGTTTGGAAGTGGATATCAAAGTTAGTTATCACAACAAGTCCTTTCACTTTGGGAGTTTTTGGTTTAGATACCAAACCTTTTTGGAGAAATCCCACAATGGTGGAAAGAGGTAAATTCAGTGAAAGGATTTGCAATGCACATATTCCAACAAAATCTTAAGTATCTCAATGCTAATATTAAGAATTGGAATGAAGAGGAATTTGCTAATATCTTGCAAGATAAACATGAAATGGAGGAAAATAAGCAACACATTCAATGGCACATCATTCTGGAAGCTAGGATAGAGGCATTAGTAGAAGAAGAAGGCATCATTTTATCTAAGCTTGAAGATTTAAGAGAACAAGATGAAATCCCATGGAAGTAGAAACCCCAAAAATAATGGTTAAGGGATGGGGATAAAATCTCCAAATTATGCCATAAATCCTTGGTTAAACATTGACACCACAACTGAACCATCTATTTTCTAAATAAACATGGGAAAAAACTCACTAATCATCAAGACATGGAAGTGGAGCTAATTGATTTCTACATCTCCTTGATGACGAAATCACAAAGTAATAAGTTGCAGGCCATAGAGAAGGTGACTTAGAATATTCCCAAGTTGGTAAAATAAGAACATAACAAATCCCTTATGAGGGAAATATCCTTGGCTAAATTTGAGGAAGCGGTAATGAACATGCCTAAAAATAAAGCTCCAAGACTAGATGGTTTCACCACTAACTTCTTCCAAGAATGTTTTCATTTTCTAAAATAAGGAATTATTAACCTAATGGGGAATCATAGACAACAACTTCCATTATTTTGATGCTTAATGCAACCTTCATCCCTAGACTCAACCCAAGGAGGGAACATTTGCTTGATGTCGAATTTTGGGTATGTAAAAGGGAGGTAAATTCTAGATGGCATTATGATTTGTCATGAGGTATTCCACTCCTTGAAAAATCCCAAAAATACATAGTATGTTAAAAAACTTGATCTTTTAAAACATTTTGATAAACTTATCTAGTCCTACTTATATCATATTTTAAAAGATTTTGGATTTTTTGAACAATGGTCTAGATGGGTGGCTCTCTTTTCTCCTCCCATTTCTTCTCAATCCTTCTATATAGTTCTCCCTCCCTTACCTTCAACCCCTCTTGGGGTATTAGGCAAGGAGGTCCTCTCTCCCCCTTTCACTTCATTTTGGATGCTGAGGCCTTAAAATATATTTACAAGCTACTTTGTCCCAGTGATTACTTAAAATCCTTTGAATATTTGGAGAAGACCTTCCTACTTCTCATCAACAATTTGTGAATGAAACCCTACTTATGGGCTCCCCCACTGTGCAAGAGGCTTCTATGCTCAATCAAAATCTTAAGTATTTTATGTAGGCTTCAAGCAACTCCATTAATATTTCCAAATCCTAGATTTTTTCCTTTATTACCCACCTTGCTATTCAAGGACACATCTCACACCTCTTAGGTTATTAGAGAATCCCTATTTCTAAAAAATATATTAGAGCATATCTTGTTGAGAATTCCTTTAAATCTAAATATTGGCGTGATTATATGCAAAAATTTTGTGATAAGCTCGATTATGGGATCTTCCATTCTCTCAATTTAGTGGGGTAACTAGTACTCAGATATATTCTACAAGCCCTCCCTATCTATCTTTTCTCTGCTTTGGACACTCTGAAACGAGTCCTTCGCTCCATCATAAGGATCTAATGATAATTCTTGTTGTGGGGGGGGGGAGAGTGTTGGGTGGTTTCTTTCAATTTAGTGGGGCAAAAAGTACACAAATATTTTTTATAATCCATCCCTATCTATCGTTTCTCTACCTTGGCCACTCAGAAAGGAGTCCTTCACTCCATCAAAAGGATCCAATGATAATTCTTGTTTGGGGGGGTGATGGTTCCCTTGCAAAGAAGTGTTATCTAGTCTCTCTGCACAAGTCGTGTCTTCATATGCTAAAAATTGGCTTAGGAGTGTGGGATTCAAAACTCCTCAATAGCATTTGGTGCCAAAACATGATGGCATTAGATATGGGGGGTGGAATGGGAGAAATATGGTAGAAAATATGGAATACAAAATATAGTCAGAATGTCTCTCTTCAACAACAAATAAGATCTATACCATATTTCCTAGGTTCTTCGACTTGGAACCTTACCAATGAAAACAAAGGGATCATTCAACAACACTGTTTTTGGGAATCTTGGGATGGAAAAAGTGCCCTCTTTTGGGACAAATCCTAGAAATAACTCCCCAATTTTAATGATACATTAATATATCTGAATATCAACAAAACAAGACATTTTAGGAATCATTTTTAATGTGAGGGTCAGTCGTAGGCTTCTTCCCCATTTTTTCCGATCGAAAATGGAAAGATATAGATTAATGGATATTGGTAATATCCCAAATTGATTGGAACAAGTTTTTGGAATGATATGCAAAGAAGGAGAATCCCCATCCTTAACAACCCATAAAATACATGGCCTAAAGTTACTCATTTCCTTTGGATTCTAGTGATATGGATAAATATTACATGGCATAAATTGATCAACATAAGTTTTGTTGGTACTTTCTTTAGTCCCTTACGTCATTCAACCCATGAGGATGTGGAACATCTCTTCAATTATTGTGCTTTATTAGAAACCATCTATAATCTAGCTTCTAATGTCTTTGGCCAATTTGACAAGGTCCACAACAATATTATGGAGACCATCAAAGCTTAGTACTCTTTTGCCTTCAAAATCCCATTTTAAACAGAGCGTTGGTTATCCTTCTAAGCTTCCTCCTTTGGTTTATTTGAAGGGAGAGGAGTATTATGATCTTTTGCAACCAATGCTCCTCTAGTGACTCTATCTAGAATATAATCCTTCATTACCAGGGAATCCTTTTGTGGATTCATATCCCTTCATTCTTTGTCCTTTATTTGTAACATGTGATGCATTTTATTAAAATTGAATGTTTAATTTCAAATCAAATTTGTTTGACTTTTAGCCATTCATCATGCACACATTTACATTTTACCCCAAATTTTGCAATGTAATTAAGAACATATAATGTTGGACTACCATAAATAATGATATGGAGTGCGATGTGATGTTAATTTTTAGTAATAAAATATGCTAGAACCAATGGAAGGGAGGAAAACCAACATATTATGATTCCTTGAGAGGAAAATGCATACCTTGAATTAATAATTTCCTTAATGTGATGGTTGGGAAGATGAAGGGTTAAGATGTGTTTCTAAAAATGAAAGAGAAAATCCATTTAGGATATTTTCTTTTTGCCTTTTTGTTTTGAACATTAATATATTATTCTTCTCAGACAATCATTTTTCCCTATCTCACTCATAAATTTGAATTGGTATGAGGAATTGGTGACAACTTGTGTAATAGGACTTGAATATGTTTTAGTGATTTTTCCTTTGATTGGATGGCCTTGAGGACTTAGAGTTGTCTTATTTGGAGTGGCATAAGAACACCGGAATAATTGGAGGGCCGAGGTACTAATAGATATAGAAGAAGGACCCCTTTGCGCTCCTGTAGACTTTCATTGTCATTTGTGAATGTTTACAAGTCTGTTCAAGGAATGGAAAGGTTGAGAATTTAGATTCTTTCCTGTATGCGGATGAAAGTGGCCTTCACTTTTTGTGTTAAATATGGTCTCAAAATTATGTGCTAAATCCTTGAGTTTTGTTTTTTCCTCAAGGCATCGAGATCTAACTTGTGGATGGCCAACTATGAGAAAGACTACAACATAGTTGAGCCTATGGTTGAGTGGAGAGTGGCTCACCCTTATGAAGTTCCAGGTTGCAAAATAGTTGACTCAAGATAATTATCTCTTGTGAATGATTATCTAATTTCTCTTTTCATTAAGTTTATATGTACATGCATTTACCCTTCAACAAATTTATGATTACTGTATACTATTTGGATGTAACTTTTTATATGTATTAAATTTTATAATAGCACTAGTTGAGGAAGGCAAGCTTCCTAAATTTATCTTTAAACATGTCACTTTGGAATTTATTCTATAACATTTCTTTTGGGAGGTTCTAGAAGCTAAAACTTGGACCATAGTTAGGGGAAATCCCACTGATTTTTTTATCCAATTTTCAGACCTTGGATCATAAAATTTTAGGAAATATTTCAATAGGAAGTTGAGCTTCCTTGATGCTCCTAAAATCATGCATCAAACATGTCATGTTGGAATTTTTTCTATAAATTTTAATCTAGAGTTTTTAGAGGTTGATAACTGACATAGTGAGGGGAATTCCCACTGATCATCTAGTTCAGTTTTCAGAACTTGTACTACTACTAATATAGATACATCTTAATCACTGATCTACCAAGAGGTGAGAGGAATCAAATATCGTTATATGCAAACCTCTTTTTATAATGCAAAACTTGATTTTTTTTTTTACACCTTAAGAGATTTAATCTCTATAAAGTTATAAAATTATATTGTTTATCATAGAGATCGAGTTTGAAAACTCAGAGAGTGAAAGTGAAATATTAACTAAGAAAGTGAGGACATTGAGAATGCCATTATTAATGTTTTATAATGCTTTTAATTAAAACTAACCAAGTATGTATCATCATATATTTTTTATTAATTAACCGATAATGTTTTTTCATTTAAAGTAATTTTTTTAAGGGATACATGTCAATTCCAAGTTGATCATTGATCAAAGTACACATCTTCCTCATATTGGATTAAGTTCAGCATGGATGGAAGTGCACATCCTCCTCATACTGGATTTTACAATGAGCCTCCTCGCTCAACAAGTTAAGAATTTCCATGGTAAAGTGGGGTACAGGGATCAAATCTCATTACATGCAAACCTTCTTTTAGAATGAAAAACTTGAAAAAGGATTTACACTCCAAGAGATTTAGTCTATTTTAGTGCTTGATCAATATGTGATTGATATAGATCTATAGTTGTTTTCTGTAACTCTCTATATAGACCATGTGTAGTTTATTATTGTTAAATTATATTTTTGAATAATTTATTACTAATATTTTATATTAAAAATTGAATGAGTTACACAATTTTCCTCTTATTAAGAAGTAACTAAATTATTTTATCT
>APFE030083574.1:51233-94077 GCA_000404065.3 Pinus taeda
TACTCGGCGGAAAAATTATTTTCAGTACCGGGTCAAGTGGAAGAACCGTCCGATTGAGGACAGCTCATGGCTTGACGCCAGGCAGATTGAACGAACAGGGACATCAGTGGAGGAGCTCATGAACCGAAGTCATGATCTTTTCTCACCCCGAGAGCCTGATGCAGGAGCATCCAGCTCACAGTGACGAGCCAGAAAGACTCCAACCAGGTTCATAAGCGAGGAACTGAACTGTTAAGTTCTGTCGGGAATAATTTTTCTTTTACTTTATTTTACATGTCAGCAACAGTTATATGTCTTTACTTTTCCAGTTTAGGATTATTGTAGTTTCATTATTGATTAAAAGGTAGTTTCTGTAATTAGGAAAAATAACCTTAACTGTCCTACAGGTCTTGTAATGTCCAAATGACTATAGTTACGGATAGGAACAGAAGTTATGTAACTGTCTTTGTAACAGAAAGAAACAAACTGCAAGCCTTAACTGAAGACAAAGGCTATAAAGCCAAAAATACATGTAAGGGAAAAGGTTAAGTTGAGAAGAGAATAAGTTGAGTAAATTTACTAATAGAATTGTCAAACATTCAAAACCAGAGAAGTACTGTCCATCAAGATTTCCTTCTAAGTTATTGATTGATCTCTCATTCATATTTTTCATCATTTAACCGACCTTTATATCATTGTAAACTAAGCATACTGTTATGGCTACTGTACAAGTACGAGTTACAGTTAAATTGTAGGCAAGCAGAGAAAATCTTAAGTAAATTCCAGGTCACAAGACAAGCAGTCACGCTACATACAACCGCACAGAAATACAGTTAAGGAAGAGCGAATACGTTCAACGCACAGCCACTAAATGAAAGACAAGCAACCAAATTGAATGCCCAGCAACGTAACCAAACAACGAGCGAAGACATTACAGGTACCAATTACTATAACCTTCTTTCATCAAAAACGAATTTCATTTATATTGCCCAGAAATAGTAATTCATAGCCAGAACCGATAGGGCCGAGTTCCCTCATACATTACAGAGACCGATATAGTCACGGCAAGTGCAAAATTCAACCAGAAATTACAACCATACAGTCAAGCATAAAACCCTAGGTTAGGGTTTGAACACAGATTGGTAACAGGGTTACGTTGAAGCCACGTTTCAACACAGAGAACTCATCTCAGAACGACAACGGCAAACACCGGACTACATAATGACCAGACAATAAACTAACGGATGAGCCGTCCTTCGAACAGTGACCTCTATTGAACAGAACAGAACAAGTTACAGGCCTACCAACATATACGCAGCCAAATGACCTTAAACACAGAGACATGCGTCGTCCAGGTCGCCTGAGAGGACCTGCAAGAACCAAGTGTGAGTGAGCTTGAGCCATAGAAAAGCTCAGAGGGATGAAACCCTCGAAAATCAACATTAAAGATTGAAAACGAGAGAAAGAAAACCCTTACCTGGAGAACGCGAGAGGAGAAGCCACATTTTTGAAGCAGAGGACGCCACAGAGTAACTGAAGAAAGGAGGAGCAGTTTGGGGTTAGACCCAGAACGAGGAGCGAATAAAAATTGAATCAAGGAGAGACATTTTACCTGTAACAGAGACTGAAGGCGCTTTCCAATTATTCCTATGCTCGCAGCCATAGACAAGGCAGCGTTACCAGAAGACGAATAAACCCAGAAACCATTACCAACAGCCAAATTCGGAATAATAGACCCGAAGACCAATAGCACATACAGAAATGGCGTAGCGAAAGTTAAATGACAGAACTGAAGGATTAAATTCGAGCCCCAGTCGTTTCATGACCAACCACCATTACAGTGACCATTACAAGCACGTAGACATTCAACATTATTACCAAAAACAGAGCTAATAGAGTGGAAGAGTAACTTACCGAAGAGTGAATACGAAAGCCAGGCAAGAAAACCCCAGAACCGAACAGCATTGTTACAAACAGGCGAACAAGTAACCAAACGTGCAGCGAAGGCCTCAACCAACAACCAGAGCCAGCTCAAAACACAGTGGACAGTCATAAAATTGTAATACATAGCCAAAGGAACCATAATACAGTGCACCCACCATTTTTCCATACGCAGAGCTCGCAAACCCTCGGAGCCAACAGAACGATAAACAGAGAAGAGTCGAGAAGGCACACAAGCTTAGGTTGGCATAGTTTTCCAAGGCAGAGTACTGCCGCATTTACACCTACATTCAATGCACAGCTACCACAACTACAGACCCGCGGGAAAGACGACAGTTCACCGCCACGTCAACACATAACATAACATATAAAGTGCAAAAGCTACACCAAGTGGGCTGGGTCCCATCAGAGTGGTATCAGAGCAGGTTGAGTTGAAGAGATTTGGGAGAAATGGATATAGGCAGACGAGGACGAGGCAGAGGTGCCCGTAGAATGGCAGATGAGGTGTTAAGGGAAGAACTCAGAGTTATTACTGCCCGATTGGAAGCAGTAGAGGCAGGCAGAAGGAGAGATCCAGAGTTAGGTGATGTGAGTGAAGAAGAAGTGGAAGTAGCAGCAGATCGGGCTGAAGGTGACTCACCAGAAGTTAAGTTATTGAAGTCTGTATTATTGTCAAATAGTAAACCAAAACCAAAATTACCAACCTACGATGGCAGTTTATCGATTGATGTTGTATTAGATTGGATTAATGAGATGGAAAAGTACTTTGAATGCGAAGAAATTAGTGAAGACCGTAGGGTCAAGTTTGCAGCGACAAAGCTGAAAGGACACGCAACCCTATGGTGGGACAGTGTCCAGAATGAGAAGAAGAGGTTGAACAAGCCTCCGATAAAGACTTGGACAAGGATGGTAGCTAAATTGAAGGGCAGATTTCTGCCAAGAGATTACCAAATTGCGTTACATAGAAAGGTTCAGAACTTGTGACAGAGAGGTCTGACGGTGAAAGAGTATACGGAGGAATTTTATCGAGTAAACTTGCGAGCAGGATATACAGAGGATACAACAGAGAGGACAGCCAGGTATGTAAATGGGCTAAGGATGGAGATTTTAGATGAAATAAGCATTTTGTTTCCCAACAATACGGAGGAGGCATATCAGAGTGCGATCAAAGCAGAGGAAAAACTTAACCGAAGACAGAATGCCCGGAGAGGACGAGGGTCTAACAGAGGAAGAGGCCAGTCCTATGGCAGGGGTCGAACTGCCAGCAACAGCGAAGAAGCCAGCAGTCCAAGGACTTCGGGAACAACAGAAAAAGGAGATGGAACGAGAGGTGGCAAATCGTTTCAGCGCGGCAGAGGAAATGGCCGTGGAAGGGGAACTAGTTACCAGTGCTACAGATGCCACAAGTGGGGGCACCGCTCTTTTGAGTGCCCAGAAACAGATTCAACTGGACAGCAAGGCGCATTTGTGGCGCAACCAGAGGAAGCAGCAGCACCTCCTCAAGAGGCAGAAAACGCCCCAGAAACAGGAGAAGCTTTAGTGTTGCATAAGCTGTTTTTGAAGCCAGTTGATGAGAGTGTTGAGCAGACGCAACGGAAAGCTCTATTCAGGACAGTTTGTAAATCGCAAGGTAAGTGTTGTAAAATGATAATTGACTGCGGAAGTACTGACAATTTGGTGTCAATCGAGATGGTGGAGAAGTTAGGACTAAAGCGTCTGAAACGCCCTAATCCATATTGAGTTTCGTGGCTGCAGAAGGGACACTAGTTGCTGGTGGATGAGCAGAGTGAAGTTGAATTTCAGATAGGACGTTATAAGGAAAAAATTATTTGCGACATTATGCCAATGGACGTATGCCACATCTTGTTGGGCAAACCTTGGCAATATGACAGAAAAATGACACATGATGGGGTATTGAACTGTTATAAGTTTGAAAAAGATGGGGTTAAGCATACCCTTGTGCCTATCAGGGAAGAGAAAGAGGCAGCTGAAGTAAATGAACCTAAGGGGTTGCTTATGAGCGGAAAACAATTTTTAAAGTAGGTTGAAAACAGCGAGATGAATTATGCTGTAGTCAGAAAGACAAGGACAGTTTTGTTGCACACAGAAATCATAGATTTTCCTATAGAAATACAACAGATGTTGGAAGAGTTTATGGACATAGTAGTGGACGACTTGCCGGATAAATTACCCCCCAAGCAGAGCATTAGTCACGATATTGATTTCATACCAGGAGCTAGCTTACCAAATAAGGCAGCTTATCGAATGAGCCCCAAGGATAATGAAGAAATCAGAAAACAGGTGCAGGAGCTATTGGAAAAAGGATTGATCAGGGAGAGTTTGAGCCCATGTGCTGTACCAACAGTTCTCGCCCCCAAAAAGGGAGGAGAATGGCAGATGTGCACTGATTTCAGGGCCATCAATAAAATCACCATACGGTACAGATTTTTGTTACTGCGTATGGATGATATGATGGACTGTCTGAGTGGGGCAGCTTACTTTTCTAAGATAGATTTAAAAAGTAGATATCACCAGATTCGGATACGTGAGGGAGACAAGTGGAAGACAGCTTTCAAAACCAATGAAGGCTTATATGAATGGTTGGTCATGCCGTTTGGGTTGAGCAATGCGCCCAGCACCTTCATGAGACTCATGAATGAGATGCTAAAGGAATATATTAGGAAATTTGTAATTGTTTATTTGGACGACATACTTATTTTCAGTAAGACACGAGAAGAACACTTTCAGAATGTGTGTAAAGTGTTGGAAAAACTACAGCAGAACAAGTTATTGATAAACTTGAAGAAATGTACATTTTTACAGAGAGAGTTAATTTATCTGGGATTTGTGATAGCAAAGAACGAATTAAAGATGGATCTGGAGAAAGTGACAACAATCATAAATTGGCCGTCACCAAAGAATTTGTTTGAGGTACATAGTTTCCACGGATTAGCAAGTTTTTACAGGAAATTTATAAAATTTCAGCGGAATTTGTGCTCCTATGTTGGAGACCATCAAAAAGGCCAGCCAACCTTTTCGATGGACAGAAGCAACAGAAAAGAGCTTTTAGCTATTGAAAAAGAAAATAACAGAAAGACCGATTCTCCGGCTACCAGATTTTCAAAAATTATTTCAGGTACGTTGTGATGCTAGTGGAATAGCAATCGGGGTTGTACTCAGTCAGGAGGATAGACCGGTGGCATTTTTAAGTGAAAAACTGAATGAGAGTAGGCAGAAGTACTCCTCATATGACAAGGAATTCTACGTAGTGGTACAGGTGCTAAGACACTGGAGGCATTATTTGTTGGGGAATGAGTTCGTGCTGTTTTCAGATAATTCTGCATTACAATATGTAATGCAGCAACAAAAACTTAATCATAAACATGCCAAATGGGTGGAGTACTTACAGAAATTTAATTTTGTGCTGAAGCATATCAGCGGCCAAGCGAATAAGGTAGCTGACACGTTGAGCAGAAAAGCTTTACTATTGTAGGAAAGCACTGTGCAGGTTTTGGGCTTTGAACATTTACGAGATCTTTATAAGACAGACACAGATTTCAGAGAAGCCTATGAGGTGTGCCAAAATCCTTTAATACGAGGGAATAGTCCTTGGTTGGACTATAACATACAGGATAAGTTGCTTTTTAAGGGAGGACAACTGTGTATCC
Organism: Pinus taeda; assembly: GCA_000404065.3. Taxonomy (NCBI): domain Eukaryota; kingdom Viridiplantae; phylum Streptophyta; class Pinopsida; order Pinales; family Pinaceae; genus Pinus; species Pinus taeda. The sequence goes on from APFE030083574.1 coordinate 56,822, forward strand.
CCAATTGTTCTATGAGGGAGAATATCATTCGTGAAAAACACAGTGGGGGATTGGCTGGACACTTTAGTATTGACAAGACTTTGGAGCAACTTAGTCACTTTTATTTTTGGCCAAGAATGCGACGGGACATACAACGTTTCGTGGCTAAGTGTAAGGTGTGTCAACTTGCGAAGGGGCATAGCCAGAACACAGGACTGTATACGCCATTGCCTATTCTAGGCAGACCTTGGGATTCAGTGAGTTTAGATTTTGTGTTGGGACTGCCAAAAACACAGAAAGGATATGATTCGGTAATGGTAGTGGTAGATCATTTCTCGAAAATGGCACATTTTGTACCTTGTCGGAAAACTAGTGATGCCACTTATGTGGCCCACTTGTTTTTTAACGAGATTGTCCGATTACACGGGTTACCAACAACCATCCTATCAGACAGAGACGTGAAGTTCACGCGACATTTTTGGCGTACCTTGTGGAAAAAGATGAACACCCAATTAAGCTACAGTTCTGCTTACCATCCGCAGACCAACGGGCAAACAGAAGTTGTGAACAAAAGCCTAGGAAATCTGTTACGCAGCTTAGTCGGAGAAAATTCTAGAATGTGGGACCGAGTACTAGCGCAAGCAGAGTTTTCTTACAACGATTCACCGAATTGTAGCACGGGTCTCAGTCCCTTCCAGATTCTTTATGGTATGCACCCTCGTGGAGTGCCTGAGCTTCGGGATCTTGGTTTACAGGAATGGCGGAGTGCGGATGGAGAAGATTTTGCAAATGCAATGAGGGATTTACATGAACAGGTAAAGGCAAAATTACAGGACAGCAGCTCGAAGTATAAGGAATGTGCAGATTTGAAGAGAAGAGAAGTTCATTTTGAGGAAGGGGATGATGTTCTGCTACACTTACGTAAGGAACGGTTCCCTAAAGGTACGTACAATAAACTGAAATACAAGAAGATAGGGCCTTGTAAGATCTTGCGGAAGTTTTTAGCGAATGCCTACGAAATACAACTACCACGTGGAGTAGGCATATCACCTATCTTCAATGTGGCAGATTTGTTTCCGTATACAAGCAAACTGTTGGAAGAAAGGAAGGATGAACCCGGACAATCCACGCGGAACACCCAGGAAGACAGAGAAAGTTGGAAGAAACAAATGCCTTATGTCCAACCCCTTGAGATCGAAGGCATCCTCGAAACTCAGGTAGTTAGGCGTACTCGGCAGAAAAATTATTTTCAGTACCTGGTCAAGTGGAAGAACCGTCCGATTGAGGAAAGCTCATGGCTTGACGCCAGGCAGATTGAACGAACAGGGACATCAGGGGAGGAGCTCATGAACCGGAGTCATGATCTTTTCTCACCCCGAGAGCCTCATGCAGGAGCATCCAGCTCACAGTGACGAGGCAGAAAGACTCCAACCAGGTTCACAAGCGAGGAACTGAACTGTTAAATTCTGTTGGGAATAATTTTTCTTTTACTTTATTTTAGAACTCAGCAACAGTTAGATGTCTTTATTTTTCCAGTTTAGGATTACTGTAGTTTCATTATTGATTAAAAAGGTAGTTTCTGTAATTAGGAAAAATAACCTTAATTGTCCTACAAGTCTTGTAATGTCCAAATGACTATAGTTACGGATAGGAACAGAAGTTATGTAACTGTCTTTGTAACAGAAAGAAACAAACTGCAAGCCTTAATTGAAGACAGAGGCTATAAAGCCAAAAATACATGTAAGGGAAAAAGTTAAGTTGAGAAGAGAATAAGTTGAGTAAATTTACTAATAGAATTATCAAGCATTCAAAACCAGAGAAGTACTGTCCATCAAGATTACCTTCTAAATTATTTGTTGATCTCTCATTCATATTTTTCATCATTCAACAGACCTTTTGTATTATTATAAACTAAGCATACTGTCATGGCTACTGTACAAGTACGAGTTACAGTTAAATTGTAGACAAGCAGATAAAATCTTAAGTAAATTCCAGGTCACAAGACAAGCAGTCATGCTTACATACAAGCGCACAGAAATACAATTAAGGAAGAGCGAATACGTTCAACACACAGCCACTAAATGAAAGACAAGCAAACAAATTGAATGCCCAGCAACGTAACCAAACAACAGGCGAAGATATTACAGGTATCAATCACTATAACCTTCTTTCATCAAAAACGAATTTCATTTATATTGTCCAGAAATAGTAATTCATAGCCAGAATCGATAGGGCCGAGTTCCCTCATATATAAAGAGACCAACACAGTCACAACAAGTGAAAATTCAACCAGAAATTACAACCATACAGGTCAAGCATAAAACCCTAGGTTAGGGTTTGAAAACATATTGGTAACAGGGTTACGTTGAAGCCACATTTCCACACATAGAACTCAACTCAGAACGACAACGGCAAACACCGGGCCACACAGTGATCGAACAATAAACTAGTGGACGAGCCGTCCTTCGAACAGTGACCTATATTCAATAGAACATAACAAGTTACAGACCTACCAACATATCCGCAGCCAAATGACCTTGAACACAGAGACATGCGCCGTCCAGGTCGCCTGAGAGGACCTGCAAGAACCAGGCGTGAATGAGCTCGAGCCACAGAAAAGCTCAAAGGGACGAAACCCTCTAAAATCAACCTTAAAACTGATAACGAGAGAAAGAAAACCCTTACCTGGAAAACGCGAGAGGAGAAGCCACATTTGTGAAGCAGAGGATGCCACAGAGAACTGAAGAAAAGAGGAGCAGTTTGGGATTAGACCCAGAACGAGGAGCGAACAGAAATTGAAGCATGGAGAGACATTTTACCTGTAACAAAGACTGAAGGCACTTCCCGGACATTCCTGTGCTTGCAGCCACAGACAAGGCAGCGTTACCAGAAGGTGAATAAACCCAGAAAACATTACCAACAACCAAACTCGGAGTAATGGACCTGAAGACCAATAGCACATACAGAAACAGGATAGAGAAAGTTAAATGACAGAACTGAAAGATTAAATTCAAGCCCCAGTCGTTTCATGACCAACCACAGTTACAGTGACCATTACAAGCACGCAGAAATTCGATATTTTGACCAAAAACAGAGCTAACAGAGTGGAAGAGCGACTTACCGAAGAGTGAAGATGAAAGCCAGGCAAGAAAATCCCAGAACCAAACAGCATTGTTACAAACAGGCAGACAAGTAACCAAACATGCAGCAAAGGCCTCAACCAACAACCAGAACCAACTGAAACACAGTAAACTACCATAAAATTGTATTCCAGAGCCGAAGGAACCATAACACAGCGCACCCACCATTTTCCATACACAGAGCTCGCAAAACCCTCGGAGCCAATAGAACGATAAACAGAGAAGAGTCGAGAAGGCGTGCAAGATTAGGGTAGTGTAGTTTACCAAGGCAGAGTACTGCCGCATTTACATTTGCATTCAATGCACAACTACCACAACTACAGAGCCGCGGGAAAGACAACAGTTCACCGCCACATCAACACACAAAATATCACATAAAGTGCAAAGACTACGCCAAGTGGGCTGGGTCCCATCAACATCTCTCTCAATGAATGTCTATCATCAACCACATCTAAGGAATCACCTGCACATAGGCTCCTTTAATGAAAAATGGATATCCCCTTTAATGAAAAAATGGATACCCTAATGGTCTGATAAGAAAACCTAATCTATAGGAACCATTGGGTTCGTGTTGTAGAGCCCTTCCCTCAAGGGATGACATATTTAGCACTCAAGGGGAATGTGTTCTTACAACCATGAAAGGTTGTAATGATTTAGAGGATCCTTCAGTGATAACTCCTACAAATCTAATGAAATATGAAACAAAAGAATCAATGCATCAAAAAGACTTAAAACCATGAACTTTATGCAGCATAATGAAAACCAATCTAATAAAGAAAATATAAAAGTGCAATTGTGTATCTTGTTTAATAAGATGAAACTTAGATTCATTATTAAAAATACTACTATGTGAGATAACTCCCATTGTGTATTTGTCAATCAATCAAGCTGAAAGAAAAGATAAAGATAACACATTAAATTGGTTAACTTGCTAAAGAAACCGTGTGTCATTTATAAAGTTATAAGGTCAAGTATTAAACATATATATTATAAATCACACCATGAGTAATACGAAATCAATCACTTCATTCGATTTAATGGAGAACAAAGCATTACTCTGTATTTTATGCAAATATTGGATAGTACAAACCAACCTATGTTATAAACCAAATGAAACTGCCATTCAATATGCCATATCCTATTACAATGAAGGCCCATTTGTTAGACTACAAAAATTAAAGACTAAGTCCATGGAACTTGAATAAGGTGTTCATAAATTACAGTTTTCCATATATCATACTTATCAAAAGACAAAATATTGCTCAACAATATTCTCAAACACCAATACCATCAATCAGACCTAGAACCTACACATTAGCTGCAAATACCACACATCACATAGATATGATGTGTAACCATACAAGGTATAAGTTAATCAATCAAATGAGATCCGTGGCCCATATATAGATACAATGCAGTCAAATAACCTAAATTTAAATTCCAGAGGCCGAACGAAACTCGTATTGCTCCAATCCATACAACTACTACAATGAAGAGCTATCAAAGGGTTTGGACTCAAACATCAAAGATTATACAATCAATTTATGGATAAAAGAAAAGAAATTTAAGAAATGAATCAGGATATACTTACAATCAGTAAAAAACACATCGGACTATGTACTGTAAACACACTAGAAAATGAGTCAATGCACTAGGTTGGTCGACCCTCGCCAATCAACCAACAACATTTCTTGAGGACAAAGTTAGCTCAGATCAAAGTATTGCGCAAAACATGAGTCTAAATATCAGCAACAATCTTTTATTATAAAAATCCATGGATTACAGGAAGGATAATACAAAAGAGACCCTAGTGGTCATGCATGGTTACAAAATGATATCACATCTCTATTCCCACTATTCGCTAACAACACCAAAACTCAAAGCTTTGCTTCTATACAAAATAATACACAAAAAGTACATTGGCATCTTCCATCACTTAAGGTCCTATTATGAGTAAGATACAAGGGGTCCAAAAATCTCAACACTGATATGGAATGTAAGTGCAACAAAGTGCTAAAATATGCTCAAGTCTTCACATTCTTGATGAAGATATGTGAACAAAATCTCTCCAATATTAGCCTCATCTTGTTAGGTTTGAACTGTTGAAGTCGTAGGCCAACTATGAACTCCATTTAAAATAACATTCCAATTTGATAGGTGGGAAAGGATTTTGGAACTAAGCCCAAGAGACCCACATATACAACCAAATATGGTAGGTGCTTGCATATTTCCAACCTGGAGCTAGATTGCAAGAGCCCTAAAGGGGATGTATGACTTGCTTCAAACCTTCATTAGTAGCCTCATAATGATTAACCTCTTTTATTGCATTCAAATACCATAGATAAACAAAATTAAACTAATATTTACCTTAAAGTCCCTAATTGACATGATTTCTTGTATTGTCCATAAAAGAGGGTAGTAAGGGGATGAAAATAGAGGTTTAAAAGGGCCGAAGATGGGAAGATGATAGCAAAAATGTCGTCAATTCTAGGTCTTGTCAGATAAGTGGAAAAATCTCTTTGTTAACTAGTTGAAAATTTAGTGTGTAAGCTTTCAGAGTTTGAATTTATATGACACGCTATTGCTTCTAAAATAAATGTGTAATGAGTGTGAAACATCCAACAATTAGTTTTAATTAGATTCACTTTTTTTTGGTATGGTAGTTCCTCAGTGATATGTGGGCTAGATTATCTACTAAAATTATTTCTTTTCAAAATGACACTTTTTTTAGAACTTTTCTAAATCGAACTGTAATTTTAATTTAATAAATAATAAAAATAAAAATAATTAATTTATCTAACTTATTTTATCCTAAATAAATAGGAGTAAAAAGTAAGGTAAATTAGACACATTGATTGCAAAGACAAACGAGGGAATTCTCTAGTTAAAGAATCAATTAAGTTATGCAACTAATTGTTATTCCTCAAATAAAAATATATTATAAAAGAATCCAAATATCATTTACTTTTATCTGATACATCTATTAAAATATAACAATATTGAAGATAAATGATTATACATGAATATATAATTGAATTAATAGAAAATTAGTTACTCGAAAATAAAGAAAAACCTATTATGCGATCACAATATATTACTTTCAAATATGATTTCTTTAAAAATTCAATTAAAACTCAATAAAAATACTCAACTTGTCATCAAAGCCTTCAAGCTAAACATATAATAACATCTCACCCTAAGTAGAGAAATCTAGAGAAATCTTGTCTAGGTCCTCCATCTTTCCTCTTTGCTTGATAGAAATATACAAGTCTTAATTTTTTATTTTTTCTCTAGTCTATCCTCTCTAAGTATTTAATTCCTTTAATTATATTAATAGAAAGGCCTAAGTTTGAATTCCATAATTTCCAACCCCCAAAAGCTAAAGCAATGGTTCTTTTATAGTAAAATAAAATGTTTTCTTTAAGCCTTTTCTTTCCACCCAAACATGAATTGTATATTCACTAAATTAATTTGAGAGAAACATGTCTTAATATAGAATGCAATTTGAAATCATCATATTATCAATTTTTTTTTCCAAGATTTAAATCTTGATTGAACACATTAGAGTTGATAATGATCATTTACTCCTTATACTTAAAATGTGCTCAAAATAGAAACAAAATCATTAATTATATGAACAAAATTATTAACAAAATATTACAAATAAAAAATCACTAATTATAAAATAATAATTAAAGAAAAACTATAGAATATATTATTATTACTTTATTTCAATTTTAAAAGAATCTTAGTTTAATTTTTAAATAATTAGAGAAAAAGATTTTTATATCAACCAAAAATATATTTTGAATTTTGCAAAATTCTTTTGTTCTATTTTTAATTTTTACAAAATAATAATACTAAATAAAATTCATTATATGCATCCAAAAAAACCAATTTAATTATTAAAAAAATAAAACACATTCTTTACAAGGTATGTAATAATAAAATTTATTAAACAACTTGTTTTTTAATTTAATAATTAATTTTAATATTTATTTATTAATTTAAAATTTAAAAATTTAAAATACATAACCATTAAAATTTATAAAAAAAGTATGATAATAATTCAAACAAATTTCGTCCTTAGATAAGTATAATTCATACTTTATCAATATTTTTTTAGTTCAAATGAGCTCATGAATATGAAAAACTAAAAGAAAAGTGTTTCAAGAGAAAAATAATCTAATCCATATAAAACAAAATACTACATAAAATTATGTTTTTGAAAAAATAATCTAATCCATAAAAAACAAAATATTACAAAAAATTATGTTTTTGAAAAAATAGTCTAATCCATAAAAAGCAAAATACTACAAAAAAAAATATTTCTTTTGAAAAAAGTAAGAGTTTTGTAAAAAATGATTATTCCCTCAAACCAAATATCATTGAATTATCTTAATCTTTTAAGTATATTTTTTAAGACACAAATTAAGTTTCATATGTGTAAGCCTTAATTGAATTGCTTTAATTTGTTAAAATGCCAAGTTAATTCATTCATGCACTAAAAACCAAAATTTGACAAAAGTATCAAAACATCATGATAACCTATATTTAAGCAAACAAAGGCATGAAACCATTTTGAATAATTTAGATAAGAATTTAAATAACAGTAATAAAGAAAATAGACTCAAATGGCACAACCATTATGCATGCAAGGAAAAAATGCAATAAAAAAAACTAGCTTTCCTATGTAATAGTCTTGTTACTAAAATCATGATCATTAGGCTACATGTATTGAATGGTTTTTCACTTTCATTGAAATTATTTATGTAATTTTACTAATCATATTTTCAAGATTTTAATCCAAGGAATAAAATCATCACTCCATCCAAAATCAATCACAAAGCACTTAAAAACTTTAAAGAAATGAAAATAGTGAAAAATGAAATACAAATTAAGAAATGTAAGATCAAGTGACATGAAAAAAGAAACTAATTTAAATATTTAATGAAGGGATCCTTTATTTTTACTAAAAATTAAGGGGTTTTTTTGAGGGATTAACAAATTGTAACCCACTTGACAAAGCAATTATCTTTGCCAAATTCTTTTCTAAATATTTATTCACTTTTAAAGTTAAATAAAAGTTTCATGACTAATGAATTTATTTCTTAATTATGGTTACAACTATATGTTTCTATATTCAAAATATATTCTCACTAAGCACTGAACATTAGGTAACTGATAGAGCAACTCTTTGAGCCAATTTATTAAATTAATTTTCCCAAGCATTTAATCTACAAATGATTGACTAACAATGTGACCTAGGAATTTCACTTTGAGTGACTAAGATAGTTTCTTATGTGTATTTCTCATCTCCATTTACCTATCATCACTTCACTATCTATGAGTGTTCATAGCCCCGACCAAGGTGCCTTAGTACCATATAAGCTTGGCCCCACTACAAGTGAGCATCCAAAGCCTTGATGCGTTTGTTTGTACTATCACACTATATAAACTGCTTTCATTTTCCACTTTGTTTTGATAAAACCTTATTAATTATAAGTTATATATTTCATATGCCAATTGGTTTTAGGTAAATGGGGTGATACAAGAGTTTTTTAGATTTTCTTTACGTATTACTCACTTTCAAAGTTTACCTTAGGTTTGTTTTCCCTCAATCATTATAGAAATCAAATTTTAATGTGAAAATGATGGAGCCCAAATAATATTTTTGTAAAATACCTAATGTTTGGTGTGCTAGTGTGCTAGATATGAATTCATGGTAACACACAAGAGTTCCACATGAAAAATATAAATTCTATTTGTAAGTACTAGAAATTTGTAAATATGATGGTTTTGGTTATTGATAGGAATTTAAGTAAAACCTAGATATTATCATTATCCTTTATAAAGGGTTATAACCCCTTACAAACTAATAAAAGAAAATAAAATAATTGGAAAAAATTATAAACAATAAATATGTAATAGAGAAATTGTAACCAATACAACAAAGTTAAAAAAAAGGGAAAATAAATTTGAAATTAACAATTTACAAGAATGTTACATCTCTCCCATCTTACCATGAAAAAGTATGTAAATGTCCTAGAAATTCATCATAATTAAAAAAATAATAATTATTGTCTACACTTGCATAATCCATCATAATATAGGGTCACCTTTTAGGTTACTAAATCTTGTATTACTTATTGCAACCAAGTAAAGTTACACCACATCTAACCAATTCCCATAATATTCATTTCCAAGCATTTTATTTCATATTTATGTACTCTTGTTACCTTTGTTCAAGATTTTGGGATCATTTGCTAGGTCCTAGAGTACCAATGACTAAAATACATTCTTTTTCCTTTTCAATATAGATCTAAGAATGTTCTATATAATTGTATATAAGTATATCTATGTTCCTTCTACTCCTTTTCAAAACACACACACACACACACACACACAAATCTATATACATATGTACTTAGATAGTCAAAGACCCTAATTATTTATATAGCCATAGGTCTTACCTCCATACAAAATACTTGTCAATAAAATTTCTGGATTGGTGCATATACACTCTAACTCTAATAAATGGTGCACAATACAAGCACAACACTACGTATTCATGACATTAATGTGGGGTTCCCTTTGGTATATTATATACTCACTAAATGTTGGTAAGACATCATTCGATTACATGTTATATATATATATATATATATTTATATATGTGTGTGTGTGTGTATACAATAAAAGCACAACACTATGTATTCATGACATTAATGTGGGGTTCCATTTGGTATATTATATACTCACCAAATGTTGGTAAGACGTCATTTGATAACATGTTATACATATATGTGTGTGTGTGTGTATACAATAAAACCATAACACTATGTATTCATGACATTAATGTGGGGTTCCATTTGCTCTATTATACACTCACCAAATTTTGGTAAGACGTCATTTGATTACATGTTATATATATCTATGTGTGTGATCCAGGTGGCTCCAGGGACACACATAGGACAAAGAGGGCTTATGAAAGCTCAAAAATCAAAGTTGTCAGAATGTCTTTGAACTAGAACCAGAGTGTAGATCTCATCACCTTGATTGTAGCATTGCAGATGGTTTGTCAATTTGAGTTCGTATGAGGGAGAATGAGCCAGTCAAAGTTCTGGTCAAAGTTGGACTATGGGCCAAGTTTAAGTGTCCTACAATTTGGCTGACCTCGGGGCATGAAACATAGCTACCAAAATTGGTCAAAATTGTGGCCTTGTTAATTTGCTCAATATCCCTTATTTTCTAAAGGTTAGAAAATCTCCCCTATTTCTAATAAAAACATAATATATTATATATATAATATATAATATATATATATATATTATATATATATCTATCTATCTATCTATCTATCTATCTATCTATCTATCTAATCTATCTATCATAATATATATATATATATATATATATATATATATATATATATATCATATATATATATATATATATATATATATTAATATATATATATATATATTATATATTGGTGGCACGCCACCACCTCGGCCACCCTCAAAACTATTACATAAAATTTTTTATTGTTAAAAGGTCGATGGGTCATGACCCCCGCCGGCCCAACTGCCTTAACAATTTTAACATTAAGAAATGGCTCGATAGCCATCACCCCACTGAGCCCTTCCACCACACAACAATAAACCTATAAATGGGGTGGGCATGGGCCACCTCCGTTGGACCCGACCCAGATCCCTAAAAGCCCCACTCCAATAAAACGAAAACCGAGATTTTAGTAAGGGTTTTGGTGGGGGTCAAACCCGCTTGGCTCACACGGCCGACCCCCAAGCAGGTGACCCCATGAGAATAGTACCATGAACCAATTTTGAACTCCAACTTTCAAACAATAAATGCGTGCCTTTTTAAAATACTCTCAATCCTATTAAAAGTCGGTGGGGAGTATAGGGCGGGCTGCCCAATGCAGACTCGACCCCCTAAACCATTCCATGCGGTTTTGATTTAAAAAACCATAATGTATAAAAAAAGGAGGGGAGGGGTTTGACCACCCGACCCCTCCTCAACAAACTGCAAATTTAACCAATGTGCCAAACTACTTCTTGGTTAAATCCGCCCAAGAATTAATATAAACATTCATTTTTCACAGTGCAATTGGGTAGATGGAGGAATTAGGAGCAGGCATGGAAAACGAGGTAGAGTTAATTTTTTATTAATTTTTATGCAGGTGGAACCATGACTCACCAAAATTTCCAGGAGGGTGAAATTTTTGCGGTGTCCAAATTGGACAAACTTTATGTTGATATTACACCTCTCAACGATACAAACTCAATGGTATAGTCAGTTTCCTAATCTAAGTAGCCGATTTGTAGAGGACCCAGAGGAGGGAATCTTTGAGGAATCTAGGGAGAATCTAAAAGATTCCTTGGGCCCTAGATTTCTGTTTTCTCAGAATTCAAAAATTTGACAGTCGATTGTGCACTATTCGACGCCAAAAATCTAATGGTGTGTTCACATTTTCTATTTTCTCATTTAATTTTCCGGCCACTTTTCAATGTGGAGTGTAGATGTCAGCATTCATGTGCGAGCATCCATTTCCATGAGATTCGACGCTGTGAGATCAATGGTGCGGACAACTTCAACAGTTTGAGATCCTCTTCTTTAGATGGCCCCTGGATGTGAGGTATATGCAGTGCGTTCATGTACTTATTTTGCTATGCATTGTGTTGCATAGATCCCTGCTTGATACTTAATGTGGGATCTTATTTCTTACTCGTTTTAATGATTCCTGCTTGATGTGATGCAGAATCATCTGTGTGATGTACTTGTTGTCATGATTTGTCACATTGTGTTTTGAGATCCCTTTGTTGTATGTTGATGGATACTCATGTTGTCATCAGGCTTGTTTGCATTGAGATCCATTTTATGCCATGTTGGCGAGATGATCATCATGCATGATTTTTGTGTCATATTGATAGGATTCTTTTGACTGAGAATTCCTATAGTGGAACATCTCTTGGAGCCACTCCTGCGTGAGGGAATTTTCCTTGTATGATAGCGACATCGCCTCTTATGTACATCATCACTATTGACATCACTTAATGCAGTGGCCTACACCATCTTGACATTGGGGCCTAGAGATGTAGTCCCTCCTGGACGAACTCCGTTATCAACGGCTTATGTTTTCATGTGTTGATGATTGAGAGGTTCCTCTTCTTTACAACATGCAGATGTATTCACTTATGTTCTTTTAAAAATGCAATTTAACACATCACGAAAGTAAAAGGTCTTGGGAGGGTCCTTCGTCACACCCAGACTTGGATCAAGTGGTATCAGAGCATTCTTTGTGTGTATGTGAATTGCAAGCATGAACAATGGAACATGCAGTGACAGAGGATGAAAAAGCAATGTACGAGACCATGCTATAAATTTCCAAAAGGGTGGAAGTAATGTATGAAAAGGAGTGATTGCAACTTCAGTTGCAAGCCACGGAAGAGGCCCTGGAAGAATTGAAGCACAACAACCAAAATCTTCAAATAGAGAACAGTGAATTGAATATGCTTCTACATGAAGAGAAAGAGGAGAAACATAGTTTTCTACGACAGTTGCAAGCAAAGGACGAGGCCTTGGAAAAGTTGAAGTGTGACCCATGTGAGGTAAAAAGTAGTTCTTTGAATTCATGTATGTGTCCTAATGATGATTTTGCTATTTTTGAAAATCATACCATAGGAATTGGCTCCAAACTGTTGAAGAAAATGGGGTATGGAGGAAAAGTCTTGGGAATTAATGGCCGAGGCATTGTCAACCCCATCAAAGTAGAAGAATTACCTAGTTGAACAGGACTTGGGTATGTTAGAAAGGAAGTTGGGGAATGCATCGAGACAACTAGTGAACCACCAACAATAGATGATGAGAGGCCCTCATCAGTTCTTTCCAAATCGATAGAGGAGATAAAAGATGTTGATTTCCTTTCAGTTTCATCTTCACATAGTATTATTTCTGTTGGAGATTTGGAGATCCCAATTACAGGGAAAAACATAAGGCTCCTTACTAGGATGAGGCACAAAAAGGAAAAAGAACTTGGTGTTAATAACCAAGGCATAAATCAACTATTGGAGGTTATGCAGAGACCTCAATTTGCAGGCATGGGATACACCAAAGGAAAATGCTCGAAGGTGTCATATGCTTTTGAGACATTGTTGAAATCGTCGAGGAAAGAGAATGATGGGAACACATCCCCATCATCCCATGGTAGTAACCATTGCAGGGAAAGAGCTGATGCAAGCTCTCATTGCCATACTTACACTAGAGATGGCAAGGAAAGGTATAACCACTCTCGACATTCCAATGTTCATTTCAATTATAATCATGTCGTTAATGATGGACGTAAAACATGGAATAGAAAAATATGTACCTTTTGTGGATTACATAACCATAAATTTTCTAAGTGTTGGAAAAGAATAGAAACACACAAAAGGATGAGGTGTGAGAGACCCTCTCAACAGCAGGTAAAGAAACATGTTAAGCAGATATGGAGGAAGAAAACTTATTGCAGTCATTGTGACATAAGTGGCCATCAAAGAGCCACTTGTTGGAGGCTCCATTGAGAGCAGTGCCTTAAAGACAAAGTGTTGATGCATGAACCTAATGAAGCAGTTGTTCGACAAGGAAAACTGCCACAAGGAGACGACCCATTCACATTGATAAGTGAAAAATGGTTTCTGGATATCCTATCTTATCATGGTCGTGCTTTTGTAAATCATTTGTTGCATTTTAAAATGTAAAAGTGATGACATGTTTCCATCACTTTTTACGCAACAATGATGTCTGGTCTTATTTTGAGTTGCATGGTAAGTTGTGAAAGTGATGTTGTGCTTCCATCACTTGTCAAAACAAAAATAGTGTTTGGCCTTATCTTTGTAAATCATGTGTTGCAGTGATGATGTGTTTTCCATCACTTGTTGGAGAAACAATGATATGTTGGCCTTGTCTTCATAGCCAGGGTATTGTGTCCATCTTGATGTAAAATTGACCATCGAGTATGTGATATAAACTCGTGGCAAATGTGGATGCTTGGATCATTAGTCGGTCATGAAAGTAAAGCATGTAATTTGCAAAACAATGTACTACAGGTTGTAGAGGTTGCAGGTGTTGGCTCATCACTTAAGGCTTTGAAGAACAAAGGTGAAGGAGATGGAAGCGAGACCTTTCAGGGCACTTGTGATGTAGACAAGGTACAAAGAAGTTGCAGATTATTTTTCATGCTTTTGGAGGACCAAAAGCTCCTCAGTGGGGAGGAATTGATCAGGTGGGGGGGGGGACGACACACACAGGACAAAGAGGGCTTATGAAAGCTTGAAAATCAAAGTTGTCAGAATGTTTTCGAACCAAAACTAGAGTGTAGATCTCATCGACCTGATCGAACAGTGTGAACGATTCATTAATCCGAGCTTGTATGAGGGAGAACAAGACAATCAAAGTTCTAGTCAAAGTTGGGCTATGGGCCACGTTTAAGTGTCCTAGAATTTGATCGACCTTAGGGCATGAAACCTAGCTCCCGCAATTGGTTGAAATTGTGGCCTCGTTAATTTGCCCAATATCCCTTATTTTCTAAAGGTTGGAAAATCTCCCCTATTTCTAATAAAATAAAAAAAAACATGTATATTGGTGGCAGGCTACCACCTTCGCCACCCTCAAAACTATTACATAAAAAATTTTATTGTTAAAAGGATGACGGGCCATGACCCCTATCGGCCCAACCGCCTTAACAATTTTAACATTAAAAAATGGCTCGGTGACCATGACCCCGTCAAGCCCTTCCACAACTCAACAATAAACATATAAATGGGGTGGGGGAGGTGGCCCCGACCCGCACCCCCAAAAATCCCACACTAATAAAATGACACCGAGATTTTAGTAAAGATGCCAGTGGGGGTTGAACCTGCCCGACCCACGTGGCTGGCCCCCAAGCAGGTGGTCCCATGAGAATAGTACCATGAACCACATTTGAACACCAACCTTCAAACAATAAATGTGCACCTTTTTCAAATACGCTCAATCCTGTTACAAGTCGGCGGGGAGTATGGGGCGGGCCACCCAATGTGGACCCGACCCCCCAAAACATTCCATGCAGTTTTGATTTAAAAAACCATAATGTATAAATAAAGGAGGGGCGGTTTTTGACCACGTGACCCCTCCTCAACAAACTGCTAATTTAACCAATGTGCCAAACTACTTCTTGGTTAAATCCACCCAAGAATTAATATAAACATTCATTTTGTACAATGCACCCAGGGAGATGGAGGAAGCAGGAGTGGGCATGGAAAACGAGGTAGAGTTAATTTTTTTATTTATTTTTTTGCAGGTGGAACCATGACTGAGCAAAATTTCCAGGACGATGAAATTTTTGCAGTGTCCAAATTGGACAAACTTTATGTCGATCTTACAACTCTCAGCGACACGAACTCGATGGCGCAGTCAGTTTCCTGATCTAAGCAACCGATTCGAAGAGGACCCAAAGGAGGGAATCTTTGAGGAATCTAAGGGGAATCTAAAAGATTCCTTGAGCACCAGATTTCCATTTTCTCAGAATTCAAAAATTTGACAGTTGATTCTGCACTATTCGACGCCAAAAATCTAATAGTGTGTTTATATTTTCTATTTGCTCATTTCATTTTTGGGCCACTTTTCAATGTGGAGTGTAGATGTCAGCATCCATGTGTGAGCATCCATTTCCATGAGATTCGATGCCGTGAGATCAATGATGCGAACAACTTCAGCAGTTTGACATCCTCTTCTTCAGATGACCCCTAGATATGAGGTATATGTAGTGCCTTCATGTACTTATTTTGCTATGCATTGTGTTGCATAGATCCCTGTTTGATACTTAATGTGGGATCTTGTTTCTTACTCGTTTTCATGATTCTTGCTTGATGTGATGCAAAATCATCTGTGTGATGTACTTGTTGTCATGATTTGTCACATTGTGTTTTGAGATCCCTTTGTTGTATGTTGAAGGGATACTCATGTTGTCATCAGACATGTTTGCATTGAGATCCATTTTATGCCATGTTGGCGGGATGATCATCATGCATGAGTTTTGTGTCATATTGATAGGATTCTTTTGAATGAGAATTCCTATAGTGGAACATCTCTTGGAGCCACTCTTGCGTGAGGGAATTTTCCTTGTATGATAGCGGCATCACCTCTTATGTACATCATCATTATTGACATCACTTAATGCAGTGGCCTACACCATCGACACCGGGGCCTAGAGATGTAGCCCCTCCTGGACGAACTCCGTTATCAACGGCTTATGTTTTCATGTGTTGATGATTGACATGTTCCTCTTCTTTACAACATGCAGATGTATTCACTTATGTTCGTTTAAAAATGAAATTTAACACATCATGAAAGTAAAAGGTCTTGGAAGGGTCCTTCGTCACACCCAAACCTGGATTAGTGCGCGTGTGTGTGTGTGCATGTGTTATAAATATATACTTGCACCTATGCTTCACGAACATGGTGATTTCCACATAGGAGAGCATCACATGGATTTGGTTGAATGGCTTTGGGTCCCCCTTGAATACATGGACCTTTTCCAACTAGTGATTTTTCGAGGGTGAAGATTTATCTTGAACGATAAATGGTGGTACTTGTTTAGGTTGTTATTAGGGTAATGAAATAATTGAACCCTACTGATAATGCCTCAATATGTTGTGGCACCTTTTGTGAAATCGAGCTCAACAATTTTTATTCCAAACCCTACTGTAATAAGGGGATTTTAACTCGTTTCTCAAAGAATTTAATGTCTCATTCCAATTGACTTCACTTAGTAGCCATCCTGTCCCAATTTGCGATCACATACATGATTTTGATGTGGCTCTCATTTGCTCATTTGGTAATTTCCCTTGGAAATTTGTTCTTTTTTATTTTTTTATTTTATTTTATTTTATTTATTTATTTTTTATGTTTGGGTTTTTAGTTTTATTCAGATGCCATCCTCCATTAGGTTTTAACCACTACCTTATTGTGTTTGCAAGTGTTATATCGATGCATAAAGGTTCCTATAGTCATGGAACTAAACTTCCACGGGGTTTTTGGTTTGAATTAGAGCATTCTAGGAGGTTATTATCACATGTTTCTTCATAGTAAGATTATCAAACCCTAACTCTGACATTATCATTTCTCAAAGGATTTTTTTAACTCCTCGTATGGTGTATTGTTGAGGACTAAATACTCCTTCGCAGGAACATGATGGCTCTATTATACATCAACAAGTATATTAACTAAAATCCTAAGTTCTTAGCTTTTATTTCCTTTCGACGCATTCTTTTGGAAAACTAGAAAAACTGCTTACCCTACTCATTTTCTCATAGGTACGCTTCAACGGAAACATAGTTTTTCTTTAAAAATGAAAGCTTAAAGGAAGGTGTCAAGGGTTATTTTCCTTCATTTTTGATTTTCTTGGAATGACTATAGGTTCTTATTTAACCTTTTAATTCTGTTAGGTCATTGATGTCGTGATGACCCTCTCGCTTATTACTGGTTAGCCATATTGTATGTTAGGGTTTTAATTTGGATATACGGCCTTATTATGGCAGTAGATTACATCCTTTTTGTTTGGAAAGGTTGTAGACATTATCATGGTTATAACCCATTCTTTGTATTCTATTTGTTTCACCTGTCTCAGGCTTCATCCTGAATGTACAAGGGTTTTCCCTCCCTGTGAGGGTTGTTAATATTACACTATCATTTAATTACTTTGATATACAAATAAGACTTGTATAGTTTCACCTACTATTTTCGAGAACAATAGTTATATTTTACTCTGTAATTGGAATTGTGAATGTTTTCATAATATGGTTGCCTTGGAAAAAATATTTATTCTAGTTACAAGAAATGCCTCTCATGCTTGTAAAAATAATTTCTATGTTGTATGGTTGTACAATAGTATGTTCTCTATCTCTACATGTTACCTATTTATTCTGTAGTTTCTATAGAGACGATAACTCAATTTATGTAACAAGTCTATGCACATTCTATATACATATAAACAACAATAAAATAAAAATACATTTACTACTTGGATTGCAAAAACCATAATGTGGTGGTATTATTATTATTATTCACTATAGATAGATAGATAGATAGTTAATAGGTTGAATTAACCCAACCGTACAACCTTTACTATACTGCCTATTTGTGAAACACCTTTAACCTTAGCTCTTTTATCATGGTCAAGGTATTGTTGTATAATGTTATGTGAGCTTAAATCTAGCATAATGATTTGTCTGTATTAGTTCAATGATGTTACAGACCCTTATTAACATAGTTGTTTATCCTGGTATGGATTTTTCCGAGAGGAGGTTTCTCAAAGAGTTAACTATAGCTATCAAAGGGGTTTTGTTTATCACTGGAAAAAAATAGTGACAGGTGTGTGTTCTCTACTGTCGATCCATGGGAGCCTAATCCAATGATTCTTGTCTTGTAAGGGGTGGTTAGGGTAGCCATTCCCTACCCTCTCTGCCATTCCACTTGGTCATTTTCTCCTCAGTTTCTCTAGAGAAGGCCCTGCAACCCTAGAGGAAATCGTAGTTTTTTGATTCAGTAGGGAGATAATGATGGCTATAACACAGTTCGTCATTTTTTTTTTTATAGTTTTGGTTGTTTAAAGGTTATTATTATTGTCTATATTTTTTTTCTTTAAGGCTGGTAATTGGTGCACCTTTCTTTCTTTGAGAGTCACAAATTTATAGAAGGTGAAGATGCAGAGGCCAAAGCCATCCATTAGTGGGCTTGAATGGATTATATAGGTGAGGATTCATGAGCTTAGGCTTTTGTATTATGTTGAATCTATTTATTTTTCCTCTCTTAATGTTTTATAAGAAAAAATGTTCTGTAATTTGTTGATTACAGATATGGGTCCTAATGATTTTGGTTAGCTTCCGAATCTTAGCAAAATGAGTTCCTCTCTGCCATTCCAGGTTTTTAAAGACATCTTGTTCTCCCATAGTTTGACTAGTTATGATATAGTCACTTATCCATTCTTTGTTGAAAGTTTTTTTGGAAAAATAATTAAGAATTTATTTATACCCATAGTTGGGGCTTTACCTTTTCATGGACATTCGATACCATTTTCTTATATATTTGGTCTATTTGTACCCACAATTGAGGTTTTACCTTTCCATGTAAATTATATATATATATATATATATATATATATATATATATATTATTATATATATATATATATCTAAGATACATATACATATATAATATACATTATAACAATAATATAGATATAGATATACATATACACATATACATGACACATATAATAATATCACACACAACACACACCACACACATACATACATACAATACATACATAACATACATACATAATACATACATAATATATATATAATTATATATAACAAAATACATATACATATACAATACAATACAATACATACATACATACATATATATATATTATATATATATATATATATATATATATATATGTTCTTCTTAAATCTGTTGGGTTGTGTTATATTATTTCCACGACTACCCCATGCACGGGGGGGTCACAAGGGTGCGCCCTCTGTATGTTGCACCGGGCACTGTCAGGGGGTGCTAGCCCCCCTGCACGGGGTTTGGGGCAACGCCCTAGGAATTTTTTTTTGGACCCTATATTAGGTGGGAAGACCTGCCTATGGTTTTGTGCATGGATTTTGCACATGGTTTTGGGCATGATGGTTTTTTGTCCATGGTATTTTGTAGATTCAGTCAAAGGAACTATGGTTATGTTCTAATCTAGGGTTAATGGATTGGAGTTTATGGATGCTTTGCCATGTATATATATGTATTGTAACATTGAAAAGAACATAATGAAAAATCAATCTAGTAGTCACGGTTTTGGGATTCGGGGGAAAATCTCTGTGTATATCTGTTTTATGTTTTATGCTCTCACCATTTTTTATTGTCTGTTTTTAGAATTCATATGCAACTAATTTCTATATAGGGTTAAAAGTTACATTTGGTATCATAGCTGTTTTGGCTTCAAGGGGATGCATCTTTACTATTGAGGGGTTTTTTCTCGGGCCTATGGTAGACCCTATTTAGTGGGAGATCTGCTGGATTGATTCTTCTGGTGAAATAAGATGGTAAGCAGTGGAAAGATAGAGATCAAGAAATTTAATGGTCAGAGTTTTGAATTGTGGAAACTCAAGATGGAGGATTTGTTGGTGGATAGATACCATTGGATTGTGGTAGATTCAAGTACTAAACAAACAACAATGTCAGCTGAAGACTGGGTGAAGTTGGATCGAAAGGCAAAGAGCACCATATGATTGTGTGATTAGATTTAGTATTATTGAATGTATTAGGGGAAGCTTCAGTGAAGGCTTTGTGGAACAAGTTAGGGACTTTGTAGCAATCTAAGTCTCTGATGAATTAACTATTCATACGAAAAAAGCTGTATAACCTGCGGATGAAAGATGGAGACTCTGTGACAGAGCATATGAATGCATTTAATACTGTGGTAAGCCAATTATTATATGTTGATATTAAAATTTCAGATGAAGATAAGTTCACCAATTTTTTGTGTTCTCTACTAGATTCGTGGGATAGTCTGGTTGTTGCAGTAGGTAGCAATGTAACTACCTTGCAGTTTGATGAAATAATCTCATCCTTGTTGTCATAGGAGATGAGACGAAAAAATATGGAGGGCCAGAATGGTGATGCCTTGTCTTTATGAGGACGGCCCCATAACAGAAACAACAATAAGTCCTCAAGTGGGAGATCTAAATCTAGAGAGAGATCTAAATATCCAAGAAAACTTATGAAGGTGTGCTGGAAATGTGGAAAGGAAGGGCACTTAAAAAGGGATTGTAAATAGAAAGCTCCTAAGAAAGGAAAGGGATTTGATGATGCTCCTTTTGCAGAGGTGAAAACCACCTCAGATGAAGGTGGGGATGTGTACTTGGCTTCTTCTTCAATTACACATGTAGATCATGAGGGATGGTGGATTGAATTAGGTGCATCCTTTCACTTCACTCCCCATAGAGAGTGGTTTTTCGAGTATGAGAAATATGATGGTGGTGATGTCTTCTTAGGGTATGAAAAGAAGGCTAGAATCGTTGGTTGCAGAAAAGTCAAGTTGAAGTTGCAAGGTGGAAGGATTAGAACACTTTCGGGTGTTCTACATATTCCTGCATTGGCTAGAAATTTGATTTCTGTTAGCAAGCTGGATGATGTAGGTGTAAAAATAGTTTTCAAGAAAGATACATACAAAATGGTTTGGGGAGCACTGGTATTGATGCAGAGAGTTCAGATTGGAACTCTGTACAAGCTTCAAGTTAGAACTATTATTGATGGGTGCAATAGTTATGTGGTTCCTGAAAGTGGAGCAAAAAATCTAGTGGTCTATGGAGAAAAGACCATGCTATGGAATCAAAGGCTTGGACATATTAGAGAGAAGGGCCTTCGAATACTTCATGGTAATGGTATGTCTAATTTATCTCTGGATTTTGATTTATGTGAAAATTGTGTATATGGGAAGTAGAATAGAGTGAGTTTCCCCTCTGGTGTTAAGAGGGTGAAACATATATTAGAGCTTGTGCACAGTGATGAGTTTGGACCTTTATCAGTTCCATCACTGGGTAAGTTTTTGTACTATGTATCATTTATAGATGATTTCTCAAGGAATACATGGATATATGTCCTTAAGAATAAATCTGAAGTCTTTGATAAGTTCAAAGAATTTAAGGCTCTGGTGGAAAACTAGACAGAGAAGAAGATAAAGGTGCGAAGGAAAAATAACATTGGAGAGTTTTGCAAGAAGGAATTTGAAGAGTTTTGTAAAAAGTTTGGTATAACACGACATAATGTAGAAAATCCTATAGATTCACAAGATAATGCAATTTTCTAAAGCAAGAGACAAGAATCTACTTCTACTCTTTACAACAAAAGCCATAAACATCGAGAAAAAAATAATCAATAGAGGAAGAGAATCAAAGGCACATAACACAATATATATCCAAGGAAAGCCAAAAATAAAAACTCCACTATCTGTTTTGCATTAATCCGAAAAATCAAGATGAAATTACAATGCTTATTCTCTCTAGAAAAATCCCAGCACTCAACAAATTCAATCTCCAACTCATAAGCAAGCTCAAGGACAAATCTTAGCCTCTTCACAAGCTCTCCAAGTCTCTATTCCAGTGTGTAATTCCTATGAAGGACAACTTTTATTTAAAGGGAAATAAAGCCTCTAAAAATAGCGCAATCCCTCAAGGATCAGTTATTGATTGCATGCACTATCGGTGCAACTCAAAAAAATCTAAAACAAATAGTACACTATCCTTGCATTCTAGTCTCAATTGGGTCTTTATAAGAATTGACATGTATGAGCTTCTGATGAGTAAATATTCAGTTATCTAGAGTAGTAGTGGTGGAGTTCATTAGTGACACCACTGACTGTTAACTCACTATTAGTTCTCTTAATAAGTTTGAGAACTAAGTTAACTAAACTGACTCATGAAACCAAGTCTTCTATTTTACCACTCACAATTAACTCATGCTGGACTCCTACAAAGTAGGGAGAACATACACATGATGATAGAAAGACTTACAACTTGAATTTCCTAAGTTAAGTAAGTTTAATAAACTTAATTTAACTATTTTAAGTTGCTATGAGAATAAAATCTGAATTTAATTTCCAATTTAATTCAAGGACAAATTAAATTGGACTCTCTTGTTTCCATTTCTCACCACTCCCTCTCAACAAGAAAGGGATTATCAACTACCCCGATCTTGTCTCTGTGAAACTCAAATTTACATCTTGACAATGCCTTTATCAATATGTCAACATCTTGCTCCTCCATGGGAATGTAATATAACAACATGGTCCATCTCAATACACAATCTATGAGATGATGATGCCAGATATCAATATGCTTGGACCAATCATGAAAGAGTGGATTTACAGAGAGTTTGATACAAATTTGATTATCATAATAAATCACTGTCGGATCCATCTACTACCCAAACAAACCAAGCAGAATCTTCCTCATCTAGATAGCCTCACATGCTTCTTGACTTGTAGCCATGTACTCTGCCTCTTTTGAACTGAGGGATCTTGGGAAGTTGAGGAGGTTGGAGATATTGTGAAGATATATTCTCCTTTGATAGAAGCATGATGGCCTGTTAGGACTATAGTGGCCTGCCCCTCATCTTCCTGCAGAAAATCTGGATGAGAACTAGTCTTGTGTTTCTTCTTGTAAATCATGAATTATTTGACTTCAGTTTCTGTCATTGAAGGGGAAGCCTCCTCCCTTGGTCTCTTGTCTTTTTTATCTTGAGTTACTAGAGTCTGTGAGGTTGTTGTAGATATGAACTTTTCTTCTGCCTCCTGTAGTGTGTTCTCCTCCCATTGACTTTGATTCATGAACTTTTCTATCTCTGGTCATAGAATTTGAGTGTATGGAGTGGTTTTTTGTTCCACTCTCAGCTTGGAGATGATTCCAAAAGGGTAATATGACCAGGAAAAGCTCAATTTTAAGTTCATTTTTTTAAGAAGTGAATCTTCCTCTTCACCTGTTGCCATGGTGTTATAAATAAATGGTCCCTCCTATGCCTTGATCTTGAATTGGGAATTTTTCTTTGTTGCAAAAAAATGTAAATCATCTATATGTATCATCTTCTTGATATATTCCAAAAAGAAAATTATCATGGGAACAAACTTAGGAAGCCTAACATATCATGTAATATGAGAACAAACTTAGGAATCCTATATATCATCCATTTGACTGCTCCTCCTAACATGTTGCTTGTACATTATGTTTTATTTCCATTGCATAATAGAAGATAAATGAATTGAAGTATAATTGTTTTCGCTACGTGTATATAAGAAGAAGTGAACACTTGAGAAAATTAACTAAGTGTCGTTGATAGGTGTAGTCTGAAGTTCCAAGTAGTGGTAAAATGAAAATACTAGTCAATGTGGCATCGTTCCCATGGGTGGATTGTAGGCCTTATTGGATGGTCACTTGGATGTGGAGGGATATATAAATGTATGCATAACAATATATAAACACTGAAATGCATAACCAATGCATAATCAACATACACTCATGATGACCACATCCAACAACACATCATACACTCTCACATGATGACACAAATGCAACCATGACCAACACCATGCATACACAACAAGTACATAGACCACAAGCATAAAGAACACATATATGCAACCGACATGGATGCATGACCAACACACCACTCGTCTAGTCCAAGGGGTGAAATTATCTTTGATACCAATCTGTAAACGCTCCTCCCACATTTATACAAGTTAACTGGTCCTATGGAGTAAACATATGATGAGAGGCTACTATGATGTGATTCAAATTCCCATGTACAATTAAGGAAGTGGAACTGAAAAAACCAAACCTATCTAAACTTTAACATATGCTACAAAACCTCCAAGAGCTAACCAACCCTTCCAGGTGACCAAACCCCGAGGCAACTTGACATTTCCCTAATCTAGACATTGAGTTTCTCCCATGACAAGCCATGCATGTGACTAAGGCCTTCTAGTTACTCCCATATCAAGGGCATACCAATGACTATGGAATTTTTTACATGGGCAAGTTGGAGGGACACGCTAAAAAAGTCCACAGTTTTTGGTATGCCCTTTCTATGGGAATGACTAGAAGGCCTCAGTCACATGCATGGCTTGTCATGGGAGCAGATGGATGTCTAAATCAGCGAAATGTCAATTTTCCTGAGGGTTTGGTCACCTGGAAGGGTTGGTTAGCTCCTGGAGGTTTTGTAGCATATGTTAAAGGTCAGATTGGTTTAGTTTTGTCAGTTCCACTTCCTTAAATGTACATGGGAAGTTGAATCACATCATAGTAGCCTCTCGTCACGTCACATGTTTAATCCAGAGGACCATTTAACTTGGGTAAATGTGGGAGGAGGGTGTTACAGAGTGGTATTAGATCCAAGTTCAACCCTTGGACTAAATGGGTGATGTGTTGGTCATGCATTCATGTCGGTTGCATATATGTGTTCTTCATGCTTGTGGTCTATGTGCTTGTTGTGTATGAATGGTGTTGGTCATGGTTTCATTCGTGTTGTCATGTGAGAGTGGATGGTGGGTTGTTAGATGTGGTCGTCATGAGTTTATGTCAGTTATGCATTGGTTATGCATGTCCGTGATTATATATTGTTATGCATACATTGATATATCCCTCCTGCTGTGGTTTATATCCCTTTGTCCGCCTGTACCATAGCCCAAACTGAGTAGTGCCTCATGTCATTGATGCCTTCCAATATAGCTTGGTAGGCCTAACCATCGCTTGACTAAGATGGTTAACTGCATAGAGCATATTCAGTTGTGTGTTCACCAAGTACATGAGTGAACCCACAAGCTATCCATAAACAATAGCTTCCACTACTTCCCTTGAAGTATCATCCTCCTTGCTCTAGTTACCATCTAGAGGAGTCTCCATGGGTTTACTGCTCTCCATGCAGAATCTCCTGAGTATCTCATTGGCATACTTGCCCTGAGATACAAAAAACTTCCCATCTCCCTGCCATACCTCCATACCAAGAAAGTAATGCATGAGACCCATTTCCTTTATCTCAAACTCCCTTGCAAGGTCCTCCTTTCAAGATTTGATGAGATTCTCATCACCTATCAATATAAGATAATCTACATAAAGTACAATGATCAACAACTTACCTTCCACCACTATGTGATACAGGTTCGCATCCGCTTCACTCTTCGTGAAGCCCAACCCAATGAAGTAGCTATCTATCTTGGTGTACCAAGCATGAGGTGCTTTCTTCAACCCATAAAAAACTTTCTTGAGTTGGCACACATGTGACTCACGGTCCAAGGTTTCAAAACCTTCGAGCTGCTCTATGTACATCTAATCCTTAATCATTCCATTAAGGAAGGTAGTATTCACATCCATCTGATGGATCTTCCAACCCATTTGTGCAGGTAGTGCCAAAATAGATTTGATTGACGAGTACCTTGCAATGTGAGAAAAGGTCTCATCATAGTCAATCCCCTCTACCTGTGAAAAGACACAGGCCACAAATATGGCCTTATGATTCTCCACACTACCATCTGCAACTTTCTTTACCTTGTAAAGCCAATGGGAGCTCAAAACTGACTTGCCCTCTGGTCTTGGGACCACATCCCAAACATTTTTTCGAACTATGGAGTCATACTCCTCCACCATCACATCAACCCAAATTGACTTTTGTACTACTTCCTGAAAGGAAGATGGTTCTGTCACAACACATGCACCCATAAGTGCCATGTATCTAGTGTACCTCTCTGGTGACCTCCTCTACCTACACTGAGAAGAGGGTTCTCCCACATTCTCCCACGCATCATCCAACATCTGTCAGCCTCTCTAGTGAACTTTCTTCCCTCTCTGGAAGACTCTACTTGAGTGGATGTATCCACTCTCTAAACCTCTGCATGTGGCTACTCCACATCAATTTGAGGCCCCTCAACCTTAGGAGCTAAAAGCTCCTCATCCACATGTAGCTCAAGCTCCCTCTCAAGGGATACTCACATGGCATTCTCCTCATCAAACCTGATATCCCTACGAACCAATATCATCCGACTGGTTGGCATGTACACCCAATAGTTGTGGGGTGTATCAGTGTACCCCATAAAGATCCCCAACTCTACTGTTGGCTTAAGCTTCTTCCATGCATATTTGGTCACATGGCAATAAACTAATGACCCAAAAATCCCGAAGTGACCAACA
This sequence comes from Pinus taeda, assembly GCA_000404065.3. NCBI lineage: Eukaryota > Viridiplantae > Streptophyta > Pinopsida > Pinales > Pinaceae > Pinus > Pinus taeda. Next base: position 83,721 of record APFE030083574.1, read on the forward strand.
TCTTTCCTCTTAGTGGAATAAGCCTCCTTTGGTGTCTTCATCTCAAGTATTTGACGTGGGCTACGGTTCTGAACATAAGCCACTGTGTTGCATGCCTCAGCCCACAAGTGTAGTGGTAGGCCCTGATCATTCAACATTGCCCTTGCTACCCCGTACTATGCTCCTGTTCTTCCTCTCAGCAACCCCATTCTATTGAGTGTTATGGGGTGCTGTCAACTTTCGTTTAATCCCTTTTATTGCACATAAGTTATTAAACTCAATGGAGACATACTCACCACTATTATCACTCCGTAGAGATTTAACCTTCTTGCCAGACTCTTTCTATACCAATGATTTGAGCTCACAAAACATTGTGAAAGTTTGATCCTTTTTCTACATAAAAAAATATCCAACATTTAAGAGAATAATCATCAAACAAATATAACATAATATATGTGTTTGGCTATGGATGCTGTCGAGAATGGTCCACACACATCTAAATGGACTCTCTCCAGAATTGAATTTGCTCGACTATCTCTGTTGTGAAAGGAAGACTTGGTGTATTTTCCAAAAGTACAATCCTTGCATGTATAAACTTGCCCAAGCGTACCTTTGGAAAGATTGGTAGATATTTACTGCAATATCTTCAAAGGCCCATGATGAAAGTGGTCGGATCTCCTATGCCACAACTTGCCGATGTCTCAGCTCAACATATTTTCTTCTTTTGAACTCAAGGCATCACATTCCTCTACCTTTATCTTATAGAGATTCTGAACTCAAATCCCTATATTCTTTACTTGACCCGTGGCTATGTGTCGAAGGAACACCTTTCCTTTTAAAAAGATCACATTATAGCCTCTATCCTCAAGCATGGAAATAGATACCAAATTCTTCGTTATTCCGGGTACATTCATAACATTCTTCAATGTGAGTGGAGCCACATGCTCCCTCTGGAAAGTAATAGTGCCCACACCAGTAACACTATACTTAGTGTCATCACCCATCTCGATATGCATCTTGAGATCTTTCTCCTCCAGTTCACTGAATAACTCTTTGTCGCCATTCATGTGGAAATAAGCTCCACTGTCTAAGTACCAGACACTTCCCATCATTGAAGACACCATGCATGTAATGAGGGAAAAGTCCAATTCGAATTGGGAGGCTAAAGCCTCACCTGCCACTCCTCTTGAGGACTTATCCTTGGACTTCTTGAATGGACAATTTGTAGCAAAGTGACCCATCTTGTGACAATGAAATCATTTAAATTTCGTCATGTCCTTCTTCTTACCTCCATGATAAGAATATGATTTGGAATGGGAAATTTTACCTTTCCCCTTCATCGCCTTAATCGCTAAGGAAAAATTACCTTCGTCATCAGTCTTTGATGAAGAGCCATCCTTGGTGTTCCTCCTGATCTCATCCGACATCAAATTCGACCATAGTCGTTCCCAATCTGGCATCTTCTCCTGACCATTGATAAAGCCTTGATAACTATGCCAACTCTTTAGGAGTCCAAGAAGAGAAAGGCTCACCATATCCTCCTTGGAAACCGTGATTCCAAGACTTCCAAGTCCATCCCAACATTGAGTGAACTTGGTCAAGTAATTTGGAATCATCTTGCCTTTCTCCATCTTGATTTTATGAATTTTATCCTTCAGTGCGAACTTCCTTTAATCACTGCTATTCTGATACAAGTCCATCAATGTTTCCCACATATCGTGTGGAGTTTCCTTGCCATGGAAACTCAAGACAATGTGTTCTTGAAATCCCCCAAGGATTATCCACCTTGCCTTCACCACACACTTCTTCCGTTCGGCCAAGTTCTGTGCATCCGTAGCTGCTGGCTTGGGGACTTCTTGATCAATGAATTCCTTCAAGCCATTATCTTTTAGCACAACCTCCATCCTCTCCCTCCAGGCTATAAAATTTTATTTTCCTTCGAAGGCATACTCAAGCCTCAACCCATGTAATGCCATCTTCTGATCCTGAAGTATGTATGCAAATTTGACTTTCACCTGTAACCCAAAAACTCAAAACTTTGAAATCTCCTCTAGAGAGCTGATTTTAAATCAACACTATATCCCTCATCCAAACTTTGATTTGGCCGATTTTTTTTGAATTTGGGTATATTCTCCCAAGGAATCTAGATCTATTATTGTTTCTAAAAATTTTGCACATAATTTTTCATATATTTTCTGCAAAATTTCGGCCCGAAAAATAATCTTTCTCCGATACCATGCAGACAATCCTATAGATTCACAAGCTAATGCAATTTGCTAAAGCAAGAGACAAGAACCTACTTCTACTCTTTATAGTGGAAGTCCATAAACATTGAGAAAACAATAATCAATAGAGGAAGATAATCAAATGCACATAACACAATAAATATCTAGGGAAAGCCACAACTCAAAACCCCACTATTTTTTTGTATTAATTGAGAAAATCAAGGTGAAATTTAAATTCTTATTCTCTCTAAAAAATCCTTAGCACTCAACAAATTCAATCTCCAACTCATAAGAAAGCTCAAGGCCAAATATTAGCCTCTTCATAAGCTCTCCAAGTCTCTATTCCAATGTGTAATTATTATGAAGGATAGCTTGTATTTAAAGAGAAATAAAGCCTCTAAAAATAGCACAATCCCTCAAGGATCAGTTACTGATTGCATGCACTATCAGTGCAACTCAAAAAAATCTAAAAGAAATAGTACATTGTCCTTGCACTCTAGTCTCAATTGGGTCTTTCTCAGAATCGACATGCATGAGTTTCTAATATGTAAATATTCAGTTAACTAGAATAGCACTAGTGGAGTTCATTAGTGACACCAATGATTGTTAACTCGCTATTAGTTCTCTCAATCAGTTTGAGAACTAAGTTAACTGAACTGAGTCATGAAATCGAGTCTTCTATTTTACAAATCACAATTAACTCATACTAGACTCCTACAAAGTAAGGATAGCATACACATGATGATAGAAAGAATTCCAACTCGAATTTCCTAAGTTAAGTAAGTAATAAACTTAATTTAACTTTTTAAAGTTTCTATGAGAATAGAATTCAAATTTAATTTACAGTTTAATTCAAGGAAAAATTAAACTAGACTCAATTAAACTAGACACTCTTGTTGCCATTTCTCAACAAAAGACTACTTCAGACACACCTCAACAAAATAGAGTTGCAGAAAGAATGAACAAGATGTTGATGGAAAAGAGAAGAAGAATGCTTAGTGGTGTGAGGTTAGGACATGAATTCTGGGCAAAGGCAGTGGAGGTTGCATGTTACCTAATCAATAGATCACCTTCATCAGCATTGGAGGGTAATAACCCACAAGAGGTATGGACTGGTAAGAAACCTTCTCTTTCACATTTGAGGGTATTTGGATGTGATGCATATGTACATGTTCCAAAGGAGAAAAGAATAAAGTTGGATAGTAAATATGAAAAGTGCATCTTTATTGGGTATAAGGATGGTTTAAAAGGTTATAATATTTGGAACCCAGAAATAAGGAAGGTCGTATACAACTGGGATGTGGTGTTTAGAGAGATGAAATATATTATTAAACATGAATTCCTACCAAAGGAGCCTAAGAAGATAGAGTTTGAGCTAAAGGAGGAAGAATCAAACTCTACAACAGAAGAGGAATGAGAAGATGAAGAGAAACAAACTCCAGCTGTGAGAAGATCAGTTTGAGAAAGAAGGAAACGAGAAAGGTATAGTCCATCTACTTTTTGTTCAAAATTTTCTTTATCTATTACTAGTGATGATCCCAGAATTGTGAGGGAAGCAGTATATTCAGAGGATGGAAATCTCTGGAAAGAGGCCATGGTTGATGAAATGACATCATTGCACAAAAATTAGACTTTGGATTTGGTGGAGTTGCCAGCTGGAAGGAAACCCATTGAAAACAAATGTGCGTTTAAGAATAATATGAATGCATAAGGAAAGGTGGAGAAATACAAATATCAATTGGTAGCAAAAGGTTATTCCTAGGTGTCAGAAATTGATTTTGGTGATATTTTTTCTCCTATTGCAAAGGTAGCTTCTATTAGATTACTTTTCTCTGTTGTTGCTACTTTTGATTTTGAGGTAGAACAAATGGATGTGAAGACAACATTTCTTCACAGGGATCTGGAAGAAGAGATCTACATGAAGAAACCTGAAGGCTTTGTGGTGAAGGGCAATAAAGAACTGGTATGCAAGTTAAAAAAGTCTTTGTATGGGTTAAAAAAATCACCAAGGATGCAGTATTAGAAATTTGATACACTTATACGGGGACTTGGCTTCACTAAAAGGAAAGCAAATCACTATTTGTATTTTAAATTAATTGGTCCCCGTGTTATTTATCTGGTCTTGTATGTGGATGATATGTTGCTGGTTGGAAATGACAAAGAAATTATCCAGGATTTGAAGACCCAATTTTCCTCCAAATTCGACATGAAAGATATTGGTGCTTCAAACTATATTATGGGCATGGAAATTAAACAAGATCAGGAAAGAAGAAGCTCTGCTTAAACCAGAGGAAGTATGTCAAGACAATACTACAAAGGTTTAATGTGGAGGATAGTAAACTGGTGACGGTTCCTGTTCCTGTAGGTGTAAAGTTATCCGTTAAACAGTGTCCTAAGACACAAGAAGAGGAATAGGACATGTCCTGTGTTCCATATGCAAGTGTAGTTGATGGCCTGATCTATGTAATGGTATGTACTAGACCAGACATTACACATGCAGTGGGAGTATTGAGCAGGTTTATGTCAAAACCAGGGAAGGGGCATGAAGTTGGTTTTCAAGTATTTCCATGGCACTAGTAATTATGGTTTGTGCTACCAAGGAAGATGAATATTGGATAGAGTTTTGGACATCCGTGGCTTTGTTGATGTAGACTGGGCTAGAGATCTAGATTAGAGAAGATCTATAAGTGGATATGTGTTTAACCTATTTGGAGGTGCATTCAGTTGGATGAATAAGAGATAGTCTGTAATGGGACTTTCAACTACAAAGGTAGAATACATGGAAACCACTCACGCAAGCAAGGAAGCAGTTTGGTTGCAAAGATTGTGTTCAAGTATGAGGTTAGTACAGTGAGGTATAAGGATAGATTGTGATAGACAAAGTGTAATTTTCTTGGAGAAGAACCCTGCTTATCATTCAAAGACAAAGCACGTTGATGTTTAGTATCACTTTGTGAGGGATATGGTTGAGGAAAATTAGGTGTTTCTGGTAAAGGTGGGCATTTTTAAGAATAATGAAAATGCATTGACAAAGTTTGTGAGCACTGAGAAGTTTTCTTGGTGTAGAGAACAATGGGAATTGTAGGGCTAGATCAATGACTAAGCTCTCATGTGGGAAGAAAACAAAAAGTGGGAGAATGTTGGGAAGCACCCCAAGATTTTTTTTTTGGACCCTATATTAGGTGGGCAGACCTACCTATGGTTTTGTGCATAGATTTCGCACATGGTTTTGGGCACGATGGTTTTCTGTCCATGGTATTTTGTAGATCTGGTCTGGGGAACTACGATTATGTTCTAATCTAGGGTTAATGGATTGGGTTTTATGGATGCTTCAGAATGTATATATATGTATTGTAACATTGAAAGGAACATAATGAAAAATCAATCTAGTAGTCTTGGTTTTGGGATGTAGGGGAAAATCTCTATGTATATCTGTTTTATGTTTTATGCTCTCGTCATTGTTTATTTTCTGTTTTTAGAATTCATATGCAACTAATTTTTGTACAGGGTTAAAACCTACAAAAGCATATTAATTGGCGTGGGGATTCTTAATCCTTTCCAACCTTAGTTTTCTTCTTTACGGTTTTATGGACTTTGTCCTATGTTCATGTCTCCACTTCAAAGTGTCTTTCATTGTGCTCGAATATTGGATTAAAATCTTGTCTATTGGACTTACATGCACCCAACTTGGGTCGTAAAGTCCAAAAGGAAGAAACTCATTCTTCATAGCATTATGGAATTCGGCTCTTACTGTTACTCTTTTGTAATTTATTAGTTAAGTTAAATTCTGGGTTACAAATCTGGTTCTTCAGAATATAATTTGCTTATGTTGGTTTCTTATTTAGAAAGTAGTAAAGGAAATGCATTTATTATATATTTTTCTTTCTAGTGACCTGCTCAATATTCATCCTTGTATGTACATGCATTTTGTGATATGTATAAATAACTTAATTACTGTTTACCACCGTATATGTTTTGCAAGTGGTTCGTTTCTTCTCTATCAGCTTCTTTTTAACACCACATATTATATTAGTTCCAAGGTGCTTGATAACGTAGAATCCCTGTGACTATAGGGTTTCTCTCTGCCCATACAGTGCTAACTCCTTTACAACTATCAAGTTCAGACTATCACTGGACAAATTATTCGAGTTTGTCCTTGTGGGATTAACTATAATTCACCTACAGTTATGATATTTTTACTAGATTGGGGTTATGTATTTACTGTGTCCTTCTATCATTGCTATTCTCTGTTAAAAAAATTAGAAATATGCAAAAAAATCTTAAAAAAAAAGAAATCATCAATTATAGAACATCTTTAAAAAAAAGTTCACTAATTACGGAGGCACTTCCTTTCTTTATCATGCCCTTGAATTCTTTTTAGAAGAAAAAATGATAATTTCCTTACTAAAATAATTAAGAGAAACATTTTAGAGGTTCTCGTTGTCTTTCTACAATGATATATATATATATATATATATACTTTCATAACCAAGTCTTTATTTCTCCACACTTAGGAAAATAACTAGAATTTTATCACTAATGTTTAAGAGAACAATAACAAGTTTTGAACCATTGAAATATACTTATCTTCCTAATAACTCTACCATGAATAAAATTGGAAAAAGACTCCACCACTCAACCATTGAGTCTGGAAATTACGTCCAAGCCTCCCCCCAAGCCTCTTCAATTCCAAAGTAGTTCAGGATAAAAAATAATTTCCTGGACCTCAAGACCTTGAGTCCATTCCAAAAATTTTATCTAGGGTTTCCAATGGTTCATGACCAGCTTAAGAATACCCTTCAACAGTAGATCTGCTTTCTTGGACAACGTCCTGTCCCAAGTTTTACTTCTTTCATTTGTTTCTCAGGCTTCCTCCCTTGCCACACTTGGATCTCTTTCCAAAGTTGAGATGTTTTTATCTACCACGGATGAAGAAGTAATTGCATTAACTTCTTGGAACTGAAGATTCTCTATTTAAGGTATTTTTCCCGTAATTTTCCATGACTTAACATAAATAAAAAAATAAAAGAAATAAAATAAACATTTATATCAAAAGTTTTTCACTTATACTTCGACTAATTCTAAAATTACTAGGTCTTGTGTAGTAAAACAAAAGTATATGAGAATTATTTACACAACCAAAGGGTGTTACATCTCCTCTCCCTTGTGTGAAACACTATCCTCGGTGTTCATTCATGCCTTTGGAATAGGTCCAGGTATGATTCTTGCATGAGGCTTTCATCCTCCTAAGTGGCCTCTTCCGAGCTAAAGTGCCTCTACTGCAATTTAACCTAGGTGATAGCTTGATTCCATAACATTATTTATCTCTGATAGAGAATACATAGAGGCTCTACCAAGGACTCTCCATCTAGTTCTACCTTTTCCACATCATAAACTGTCATAAACTCATGTTGATATTCAATGAACATTATCAATTAACATAATAAAAATCATTTATTAATTCTTTGCCTGCACGTCATGCCAGTTAATAATATGCTTAGAGTTATACACATATTTATTTAACAGATAAACATGGAACACATTATGTATGCATATATGGCTAGGTAACACAAGATGATATGCAATAGGTCCCACTCTTTCTAGAATTTGGAAGGGTTTGCAATATCAAGGGGCTAATTTCGCACATCCCCTCCACTATAAGGTACTTTTCTTGGGTTTTAATCGCACAAACACATGATCCCCTTCCTGAAATTCCTTATAACTCCTTTTCTTATCCACGTATGCCTTTTGTCTATCTTGATAAGATTTCAGATTATGTCATACCTTTTTCACAATTAGTTCCATTTATGCTAACATATCATGTCCCAACAATAATTTATCTTTTGGGTTGTTCCAATTAATGGGTGTTTGACATTTTATTCCATATAAAAATTCAAAGGGGCTCATTTTTAATGATTTGAGATAACTATTTCTATATGTGAATTCAACTAGATGAAGTTACTCTTTTGATTTACAAGGTACTACATTACATACATTCTCAACATATCCTCTAATATTTGGTTTACCCACTCGATATGCCCATGTAACTGAGGGTGGTATGCAATACTAAATTGAACTTGTGTGCCCAACCAAACAAAAATGGTCTTCCAAAATGCAGATGTGAACTTCACATCGTCATCATAAATCATTACCTTTGGTATCACATGCAGTCTAAATATTTCATGCATAAATATGTCAGAAATTTGGGTAGCTTTTTATGTAGATTGAACATGGATGAAATGAGATGCTTTAGTCAATTTATATACTACCACAATGATTGAGTCATTATTCTTCTTAGTTTTAGGCAAAACTATTATAAAATCTAGAGTAATTACCTCCCAATTCCAGTCTGGGATGGGTGGTAGGTGAAGTGACTCAACTAGATGTTGATGTTCAATATTGACTTCCAAGCACTCCAAGAACTTAGCCAGATATCTAGTGAAGTCTTTCCTCATCCTGGTCTAGAAATAGTTTTTCTTTATGGAATAAAATAATTTATGATATCCAGGGTGGGAAACATAAGGCCCTTTGTGAAATTCATCCAACATTAATTGTCTAACAAACACTTGTTTTTGGATGTATATTCTTCCTCAAAAGGTTAATAAATTTCTTTATTTATGCCATATTTTGTTTGCTGTCTAGAAATGTTCATTTTCTTTGCTTGCTTCCATAAAAACATATACTTTGGATCCTTATTTGCAGCCTCAATTAGATATCAGAAATTAAAATCTACTTGACTATAGGTGACTTCATATATGTGATGTGATTTTCTACTCAATGCATCAGATACATGCCTTTCTTTCCCTTTCAAGTTCTTAATATCAAAATCAAATTCACTTAAAAAGGCTGTTGTTGGGTCCCTATAATACTAGTGATTACCCCATTACTATTGTAGTTATACCCCTTATTTATATTGTTGTGCTCCTATTACCCCCATATTGTTATTTCTGTGCCCCATAGAATCCCTCTATTGTTATTTTTGTGGCTTTATATTATTATTGTTAGGTCGGCTGATTATATTGTGACTCCTTAGACTCCTATATATAGAAAGGAGGTTTTGTCATTTGAATCATCCAAGAATTGTTCATTTATGTAATGTAAAGGAGGTAGCCCCCTCGAAGAGTCTGAATTATAAGGCGTTGATCTATCTTTTCTATCTTTTTCTTGAGATGGTTTCATAACATTTGGTATCAGAGCTTTGGATTCTAGGGCTTCGCTACTCCAAATAGGTCATCATGGAATTTTCGCCATAAATTTTTTTCTGTGACGTTTCAGAAGTTGCAAAAAAACCCATTTGAGAAGAAATCGCGCTGAACCTTGGGTCCAAATTTTAGATCTTTTTGCGCAATATTTGCGGAGATATGAGCTGATGAAGTTGGTCTTTTTGCAGACTCCTGAATTACATTCAAAATAGGTGACCTGGGGAAAATCGTCATAACTCTCTCTCTGAGCATCGGATTGAAATTTCGTGAGAAGGTAGAGAAAGAGGACGGACTGTAGTTTCTTTTGTGAATTTTGCATATCCAAAGGTCGAAACAGTGACTCGTGGCATGTCGTACAAGTTCGCTCTACTGAACTAGTCTATAATCAAGTCACTGTGGGAGATTTCACATAACTCTTCCTTGGAGAATCCAAGGTCAGACTTGTGGCATTGGAAAGAGGACACAAAAGGCTACTACAGATCACAAATTCAGAACTAGATGATCGGAAAGTACAGAGATACATCAGAGGCAATATCAAGCTCCTACAAAGTAAAAAAGGTGTGTAGATTCTCTTAAATTGTTGCTTAAGATTGGTTTGAAAATTTATTTTGAAGGAATTCAAAGGGCTAATAGAGCATTATTATCGGTAACTGATGCCCCGAGGAAGGAAAATGCAAACACCTAGTAAGGAACCTGAAAGCTCTAGCATGACTCATGAAGAAGAGGAAGAAATGCTACATGATATATCAAAATTACAAGACCAAGTGCAAAAAATCTCAGCCTCACAAAAGCTAACAGAAGCTAAGATAAGTGGCATGGAATCTAAGATAAAGGGCGTGGAAGCTAAGATGGATGATTGGAAGACAAATTTGAAGACAGATATGGATGATTTGAAGACAGATTTGAAGACAGACATGGAAGAATTGAAGATAGATTTGAACACAAACTTGA
>APFE030083574.1:117696-139459 GCA_000404065.3 Pinus taeda
AAAAGTGCATGTTCCGAGGACAAGTTTTTGATAAATTTTTGGACCCTTCTCTAAATGCATGAGAAGGGTTTAAATACTACTAACTAAATAACTTATTTATAGAAATTGAGGATTCAGTTTAAATGACCGTCCTCTTTCTAAGCAAAAATATTTCTAAAATTAAATCTACTATCTAACTATTTCTAAATCTACTCCTTAATGTCGCAAGCATTCAGTATTTTCCTGAGTGGAGTCGGCTGACTGTCTTCTGTCTTTGGTTGAGTTAAGCAAACAGAATCAGCAAGAGCTAGAATTATCTTCTCAGTAAAATTGATGATATACTTGAGAATCATCCAATGACTATGTGTCATTACCATGTATAACTGGTAAAAATCCCATTTCAACTTGGTTAACCCTTGGACTTCTTCTGCTTTTTCTTTAGTGTTTTGTTTCCAGTTTGTTTCTATCGTTGATTTCTTGCAATTTTCGGGGCTTGCAGATGACTAAGTAACTAGGGGCCTTCCTTTTCGAACAATTTTTCTTAGCGATGCGCGATTAGCGCTAAGTGCTAATCGCACATCAGAAACTGCCTCTGTTTCTTGATCCGGGCTTCCTTGATGCGGTTTTTGCCTCTTGCGCCTTTTTCTCTCATCCAGTATAAAGCTCAAAACTTGTAAAAATAGTGATTCTGTGAGCTCTTGACCCTGAGAATTAAATTGTTTGTTTCTGGTATCAACATCGTTCAATACCCATTCAACCATGACTGTATATGAGAAATCTGTGATAGATGCCTTAGAAGAGTTCCGCGGCTCTTTTTATTCCTTAAGTGGATTAGGTGTGGCTTCCAAAATGTTCATTGGAGCGCTGTCTTTCCTCCTCATAGTTTTTTGCATACTACCCTGTATAACGCTTCGTCCTTCTTTCCTGCAGTTTACATTGAGGTGGAAGTAATGATAACAGACTAATGACAAGAAAAATTTTAAATTTCGAAGATATGCAAAACATGCCACCTTACGTGAGCTATTTCTTCGAAAAACACAACACCATACTTCATTAACAACTGGCAACAACTCATTTATTCACATTAAAATACATGACCAACTCTTGGTTGAAAAAGTTTTCTCGAATAATGGGCCAGAACCAACTGCGATGGAGAAGTCCTGCGATTTTGCTATGCAATATCGTAGATCGCTGTATCGCAAATCACAATTTCATCGTGCTGTTTTTTATTGCAAGGTCGCAGTATCGCAATATCACAACATCACAACTTTGCAGTATTGCGGTATCGCAGTGTCGCAGTGTCGCAGCATCGCAATATCGTAATACCGCAGATCGTTATAATCCTTATGTGTGATTCATGTGATTTTTGTGATGCACGATATGTGATATCGCATATCGGCGATTTTAGAGATTTTCAATGTGAGTGTTTCTTTAATGTATGCAATGCGATGAGGTTTCGCGTTGCAATCTCGCATTTTTCATCATTTTAACTCATTAGAAGGTACCCTATCATTCTTTGCACGATGTGATATCTCTTAAGGAGTGAATTTAATTTTCTTCATTATGAAACTTAGGTTTTTTAGATTCTTCAAGGTATTTTCCTAAGTCCATGATGTTGTAAGTTTCATCTAAAAAGAAAATGTAACACTAACTAATTTTTTGATTTTTACTGAGGGTCCCCACTTATTTAGTATTAGCAATAACACTTCATAAGGAGGGGGGTTGTTGGTGGCCACAACACATGTCAAGCATCAAGAAATGAATTCCGAACATATATTGTAATGCATTGGCAAGAATTAACACTCCTCAAACTCTCAAGATAGAAGGACATATAAAGAATAAAAGGGTTCAAGAAGTGAAAGATCACATTGAGGAAGAAGAAATGAATCCGACCATATCTTGTAATGCATTGGTCGGAATTACCACTCCTCAAAATATCAAGATAGAAGGAAATATCATGAAGAAAAAGGTAAGAGTGTTGATTGATTCTGGCAGTACACATAATTTTATTCATTGTAAGATAGCCAAGGAATTGAATTTCTTCCTATATCCAGCACCAGAGTGTCAAGTGATGGTTGCAAGTGGAGGAACCATAAATTTCTTTATAAAGTGCCATAATATCAAGCTATCCATGGGAGAATATGTATTGAATAGCCCAATGCTTTCCATTCCAATGGGTGGTGTTAATGTTGTATTAGGAGTCCAATGGCTATGATCCTTGGGTACAGTAGCTTTTAATTTTCAAGAACTTTTGATGAAATTTTCTTCGGAAGGAAAATAATTTGAATTAAGGGGTATCACAAGGAAACTTGGAAAGATAATAATCTCTAACGCACTAACAAAGCTTTTAAAGAAAGAAAAATGAGGCATAATTGCACAATTATGTTCTTTAGAGGTTCCCACATCGAAATCATCTATTTGTCCAGATCTCCAAAAATCCTTGAATAATCGTTCCAAGGTATTGGAGACTCCCAAAGGCCTCCCACCTATTCGTGATCATGATCATTCGATTCATTTGATTCTAGGTTGTGTTCCTCCAAACATCATGCCCTACAGATATCCCTATGCCCAAAAGAGTGAAATTGAACGTATGGTTGTAGAAATGCTAAAGGTTGGTATAATTCAACCTAGTCAAAGTTCTTTCTCTTCTCCATTAGTATTGATGCATAAGAAGGATGGGTCATGGCACATGTGTCCATATTATAGAGAGCTCAATAAACTAAATATTAAAGATAAATTTCCCATTCCTGTCATTGAGGAATTATTGGATGAATTGCATGGATTAATTTACTTCACCAAGTTGGATCTTTGTTCAGGACAACACTTTTTGAAGGAGAGGGCATGTTAGGTCCCTATACTACTAATGTAACCCCTTATTGTTATTATTGCAACCCCCTTATTATATTGTTGTGCCCATGTAGTCCCCATATTGTAATTATTGTGCACCATAGAATCCCACTATTGTTATTATTATGCCCTTACATTATTATTGTTATGTCGACTCTAATTATATTATGACCCCTTAGACTCCTATATATAGAAAGGAGGTCTTGTCATTTGTGTCATCCAAGAATTGTCAAAGGAGGCTGCCCCCTAGAAGAGGTTGATTTCTAAGGCGTTGATATTTCCTTTATATATTTTTGTGAGCTGGTTTCATAACATTTGTTATCAAAGCTTTGGGTTATGGGGTTTTGCTGTCCAAACAAGTCATCATCGAATTTTCAATATAAATTTATTTCTACGAAGTTTCAGAATCTAAAAAAACAACCCATTTGAGTCAAAATCATTCTAAACCTCGGGTCTAAATTTCAGAGATACAGTCCAAGAAATTTAGGGTTTTTGCAGGCTCCCGAATTACATCTCAAATAGGTGACCTGAGGAAATCATCATAACCTTCTCTCTGAGAATTAGATTGAAATTTCATAAGAAGATACAAACATAGGACAAATTTTACTTTTATTTTTATTATTTTCAAGTTCGAAGGTTGAAACAGTAACACGTGGCACTTCGTACAAGTTCACTCTACTGAAAAAGTATATAAGAAGGTCATCATGGGATATTGGAAATAACTCTTTCCTGGACAATCTAATTTCGATAAGACTGGTGGTATTCAAAAGAGGACGCAGAGGGCTACTTTAGGTCGCAATTTAAGACCTTGTAGATCTGAAATTACAGAGGTACAGGCATTTCAAGATTGAGATCCTAAAATCAAGAAAAGGCAATATGAAGTTTGATGGCAAGGATCCAGTAAATTAGATACTACAAATGGAACAATATTTTGATCTACATGATGTACAACTATTACAAAAGGTACCTATTGCATCTTTATATTTAGAACTGAATCAATTTTATGGTATAAAGGGCTTTGTTCTCATAAACCACTTGTCAATTGGTCAATTTTGACGGAGGAAATGATAGCACATTATGAGGATAGAAAGAGCAACACCTTCTTTAGCCAATTGATAAATCTAAAACAAAAGGGTTCATTTGCAGAGCACATTGAAGACTTCCAAAAATTGAATATAAGGGTAAAGGATATTCCAGAGAAGCAAAGGATTGATGTTTTCATTAGTATTTTAAAGGATAACATTCAACATGAGGTTCATCTTTGGGAACTTGATTCATTGGAGAAAGCATTCAGGTTGGCAAGAAAAATTGAAAGCGGAATTATGGAAACAAGGAATCCTTCCACTCATAACTATAATATTGAAGTTCTTTTTCCCCTAGCCTTCAATAACCTACAAGATTTACACCACAAAAATTGGAAGAAAAAGGAGAAAAAGGGCTTTGTTACATTTTTGATAGCAAATACACTAAAGGTCATAAGTGTGCTGAGAAGAAATTATTTTACATAGATTGTGAAGAGGAAGAAGAAAAGGATCAAGAAACATCAAAAGAAGAGGAAATACACAAGGAACCAACCCCAGAGAAAGAAGAAATGAATATGATCATATCTTGTAAAGCATTGTTAAGAATTACCACTCCTCAAACTCTCAAGATAGAAGGACATATCAAGAATCAAAAGGTTCAAGAAGTGAAAGATCACATTGAGAAAGAAGAAATGAATCTGATCATATCTTGTAATGCATTGGCCAAAATTACCACTCAAAATATCAGGATAGAAGGACATATCAAGAAGAAAAAGGTAATAGTGTTGATTGATTCAGGTAGTAGACCAATTTTATTCATTGTAAGATAGCCAAGGAATTGAATTGCTTCTTATATCCACCACCAGAGTGTCAAGTGATGGTTGCAAGTAGAGGAACCATAAATTGCTCTAGAAAGTGCCATAATATCAAGCTATCCATGGGAGAATATGTATTGAATAGCCCAATGCTTTCAATTCCAATGGGTGGTGTTGATGTTGTACTAGGAGTCCAATGGATACAATCCTTGGGTACAATAGCTTTTAATTTTCAAGAACTTTTCATGAAATTTTCTTCAGAAGGAAAGGAATTTGAATTAAGGGGTATCAAAGGGAAACCGAGAAAGATAATCATCTCTAATGGACTAACAAAACTTCTAAAGAAAGAAAAACGAGGCATAATTGCATAATTATGTTCGCTAGAGGTTCCCACATCGAAATCATCTATTTCTCCAAATCTCCAAAAAGCCTTGAACAATCATTCTAAGGTATTAGAGACTCCCAAATGCCTCCCACCTATTTGTGATCATGATCATTCTATTCATTTGATTCTAGGAAGTGTTCCTCCAAATTTCAGGCCCTGCAGATATCCTTATACCCAAAAGAGTGAAATTGAACGTATGGTTGCAGAAATGCTAGAGGATGGTATAATTCAACCTAGTCAAATTTCTTTCTTTGTTCCAACAATATTGGTGCACAAGAAGGATGGGTCATGGCGCATGTGTCCAGATTATAGAGAGCTCAATAAACTAACTATTAAAGATAAATTTCTGATTCTTGTCATTGATGAATTATTGGATGAATTGCATGGATTAATTTACATCACCAAGTTGAATCTTTGTTAAGGATATCATCAAATAAGAATGAAGACTGAAGACATTCCGAAAATAATATTATTGAATACAGATGCATTTTCATGGACTCCAGAAGCAACAAACTCCTTTGAACATCTTAAAGAGAAGATGTGCCAAGCACTGGTCTTATCTACACCAGAGTTCACAAAAACCTTTATTGTGGAATATGATGCATCATTAAATGGAGTTGGTGATGTTTTAATGCAAGAAGAAAGGCCCATTTCTTTCGAAAGTTGTCCAATCAAAGGAAAGTATTTACACAAAGCTATTTATGAGAAGGAAATGTTGGCAAGACTACATGCACTTAATAAATGACAACCTTACAAAATGAGAAGATCGCAGTTCAAACAATATTTCCAGAACTTGGCGAGGAAGGAAAAATCATATTGGAACCTGGATCAATCACAAAAACAAGAACCTGACAACTACGAAATCGATAAATTTCAAAGTATCTCATCAAGTGGAAGAGCTTACCTGCTGAATATTCCACATGGGAGGACAAGAATTTTATACAAAAGCATCCAGAACTACTCAAGCGTTGAGGACAACACTTTTTTAAGGAGAGGGGCATGTTAGGTCCCTATACTATTAGTGTAACCCCTTATTGTTATTAGTGCAACCCCCTTATTATATTTTTGTGCCCATGTAGTCCCCATATTGTTATTATTATGCCCCATAGAAGCCCACTATTGTTATTATTGTGCCGTTACATTATTATTGTTATGTCGGCTCTGATTATATTATGACCCCTTAGACTCCTATATATGGAAAGGAGGTCTTGTCATTTGTATCATCCAAGAATTGTTGTTTTTGTAATGTAAAGGAGGTTTCCCCCTCGAAGAGGCTGATTTCTAAGGCGTTGATATTTCTTTTTTGTATTTTTGCGCGCTGGTTTCATAACATCACGGTCTTATGGAATCTTTCCTATATTCATTTCTCCACTTCAGAGTGTCTTTCATTATGTTCAAAGACTGTCTTTTTCTTATTTGTTGGACTTATATGCACCCAACTTGGGCCATGAAGCCGAAAAGGACGAAACTCATTCTTAATAGCATTATGGGGTAATTTATGAGTGAAATTAAATTCTAGGTTACAAATTTGGCTCCTCAGAAAATAATTTTCTTGTGCTGGTTTGGTATCTTGGTTGCTTATTTAGAAAGTAGTAAAGGAAATGCATTCATTATATATTCATCTTTCTAGTGAGTTTCTCAAGCCTAATCCTTGTATGTACATGTATTTTTTGATATGTATAACTTAGTTACTGTTTACAACCATATAAGTTCTATAGGTGGTTCATTTCATTTCTGTCAATTTATTTTAAACAACACATATTATATTAGTTCCAAGGTGCCTGACAATGTAGCAACACTATGACTATAGGGTTTCTCTCTGCCCATGTAGTGCTAACTCCTTTACAACTATTGGGTTCAGACTATCCCTAGATAAATTCTTCAAGTTTGTCCTCATGGGATTAACCAAAATTCACCTACAATTATGCTATTGTTAGTAGAATGGGGTTATGTATTTACTGTGTCCTTTTATCACTGCTATTCTCTGCTAAAATAAAAAATAGAAATATGCATAAATATCTTATTTTAAAAACAAATCACAAATTACATAACATTTATAAAAAAAACTCCAATTACAATGGCAATTCCTTTCTTTATCATTCCCTTGATTTATTTTCAGAAAAACAAAATGATAATTACCTTACTAAGATAATTAAGAGAAACTTTATAGAGATTCTCATTTCCTTTCTACAGTGATCTATATACATTCATAACCAAGTCTCTATTTCTCCACACTTAGGAAAATAGTAAGAATTTTATCACCAATGTTTAAGAGAGAAATAATAAGCATTGAACCATTGAAGTATACTTAATTGCCTAATAATTCAACTAAGAATAAAATTAGAAAAGGCTCCACCACCCAACTGATGAGCTTGGCAATTATGTTCAGACCTCCCCCCAAGCTTCTTTAGTTCAAGAGTAGTTCAATACAAAAAACAATTTCCTGGACCTCAAGACCTCCTGTTGAGTCTAAAATTTTTATCCTAGGGTCTCCACTAGTTCATGACTTGCTTGAGAATACCTTTCAGTAGTACATCTTCTTTCCTAGACAACATCCTGTCCCTAGCTTTACTTCTTTCATTTGTTTCTCACACTTCCTCCCTTGACACACTTGGATATATTTACCAAGTTGAGATATTTTTATCTCCCAGGAATGAGGAAGTAATTGCCTTAACTTCATGGAACTGAAGATTATCTCTTTAGGGTTTTTTTCTTGTAGTTTTCCTTGACTTAGCATAACTAAAAAAGTAACAGAAATAAAATAAACCTTTATATCCAAAGTTTTTCACTTAGACTTTCGCTCAATCTAAAATTACCAGTCCTTGCATAGTAAAACAAAAGTATATGAGAATTATTTACACAACTAGGGGGTGTTACAATTTACTTGACTGTCTTTACTCAGTTCTTGTTTCTTTTTTCCTTTGTTTGTCATATATATATATATATATATATAAAACTTTCATGATTATAAATTTAATGCTTGTAGACATTATAATTTAGTTTACAGTGAAAAATTAGGCCATAAACCTATTGACCCGTGTAAAAGGGGATCACTTTTAGTAATTTGAGCCATAACCCTCCTTTGTTGAGGAATACTTTTGCTTGGTTTATAAACACGATATTTATTTTCCATAGGCATGCACATCTAGTCTGAACATAAGTACAAGCCTTTGACCTTAGTATTAATATATACATACATGTATGTCTGTATGTATGCATATTTGTAACACATATACTGATACTTGTAAGGCTTACAATTAGTTTTATGTCATTGTATAAATAATTTAGTCTTACCATACCATTTGTATTTAGGGAACTGTTTGATCAATTATTTTACCCTGTATTTATTTTGTTTATGTGGTTTCCACTCATAAATTCCAAGAGCAAATTTTGGCTGACCTTTTGTTAGTCCCAATGGCTAGAAGTATTTTGTCCTAGCATTTACCCTGTCTTTATTTTGTTTACGTGGTTTCCACTCAGAAATTCCAAGAGAAAATTTTGGCTGACCTTTTTCTATTCCCAATGGATAGAAGGATTTTGTCCTAGCACCTAAGAACCTATCTTTACTTGTAACAAGTATATGTAACAAAAAAACCTTGCATATTATGATACACATGTGTTTATACTCATTGGTAAACAACCATAAAATTTTCATTTAACAATCTATGATTTAAAACCATTAACTTCAAAATAACCTTGTATTCTATTATTTCCTAAAACAATCTTCACATTGACATTTTAGCTATTCAAAAATTAAATCATTCACATACTTATCTAATTTCTTCTATGAAATAGGTTAAATTCTTCCACATTCCTCCCAACCTTGAATCAAGTTTTCTACTAGTTCCCCCCGAGCTACATTCCTATCTATGAGGAAACTTATGCATAAATCCTTATTAAATTCTACCTCTTGAACCTTTAGCAATGTCTTACTAAAACACTGGGTTCAAAAGCCGTCTTTCTCTCCCACTATTTTTTTTTTATTAAAAATCAACTGTGTTTTCCCCCCATAGTTCTTTTTACAGATCCATCTCATGACATTTATCTCCAGTCATTCTAATTTTCTAGCCTTCCATCTTTGCCAAAAATTCTCTCTTGAATTCTAGCTAAATGAATATTTTCTTCATCTTTTGTTCCTTCCCCTTACAGCATATTTGATTTCAAATATTTCTTGATAGTTAGGAGTTAATCTCACATGCCAGCCTTTAACATATTTCTAAGAGGATTAACATGCCAAAATTATTTTTCTTCTTTTAATTTAAAAATAAATATTTACACCAATATTTCTATTCATTTATCCCTCTTACTTTTCAATAATATCTTTAATGTAAAAGAGTCATAAAGTAAATTTCAAGTCACAAAGTAAATTTCCAAGGGTATTACATCTCCCCTCTCCTTAAAAGGGACATCTTCCTCAGTGTTTTTAGGCTTCCATCATTTTTGGAACATCATAGGAAATATTTCTTTCATCTTATCTTGCATTTCCCAGGTGGAATCCTCAGGCTCAAAGTTATTTCATTGCACTTTAACTTGGGTGATGGCTCAATTTAACCATTGAAAAATCACCAGTTGGAAAAGGTCCATGCGGGAAGTGGGGACCCCAAGCCTTTCAACCAAATCCATGTAATTCTCTCCTATGTGGCAACCACCATGGACACAAAGCGTATATATATACGGTGGCTACCACATAGGATAGCATCACATGGATTTTGTTGAAAGGCTTGGGGTCCCCATTTCCCACATGGACCTTTGCCAACTGGTGATTTTTTGATGGTGAAGATCTTCCTTAAACAATAAATAATAAATTTTTTAGGTCATTATTGTTGGAAATAATACTAAGAGGGGGGGGTGAATCAATATTTACAATTCAATAATTTTTCATTTCCCAGACATATTTATATATGCTACTTCAGTGAAGTAAACTTGCATGTGCATGCTATTGTGATTAGAGAAACCAATGTATACCCAGAGAACTTATGATTTAGACAATTTATCACGTGTTGATATTTAATTAGTGCATTAGTAACTTATTATATAGTAACCATGTGTGGTAACAACATAATAAACCATCACACATAAGCAACACACATGAACACCAAGATTTAAGGTTGAAACCCAATGCAGAAGAAAAACCACTTGCTACTATCATCTCTATCTTCTTTTAATATAAATAAAATCTATTTACAATCTTATACTGGTGCAGACTCATACCAATACGCAAGCACCCACATGCAGAAGGCTACAACCTTCTCTCATTTTCCAACTTCTACTGGAAGGGAGCTACAACCCCCTAGCTCTTATACTAGCCGATATGTTTACTAGTACGTAGGCTCTGAACTACAAAAGGCTACGACCTTATCTCTTCCTATAGGGACCAAGTTTCATTAATTTTTAGACTGGGTGCTCCTGGTACACAACAATACAAAATGAAGGCATAGTTTCATTAAATTTTCACACTGGACCCATCAGAACTTTCAAACTGCATCAACCAACAATCAGTTAATCTGAATAGTCAGATCGATGTCACCAAAACACTGTGTTGAACCTAGAAACTTGCATCATCATTCAGAACCAACTTCAACCTCAAAAATCATACATCATAATGAATACGCTACTTTACTGAACCCAACCTACAAGTATATGCTACATCCTTTAACAAAACCTGTGTATACCTTCAAAACTACTAAATCATAAAAACTTCTGAATCAAATATGTACCAACTAGTAATATTCTAAACATCTACTATCAATTTATAGAGATCTAGACAATCAACAACAAAGATAACCCTTCTCACTTAATCAATCAATTAATTAGACACAAACTCCTTATGCATTCAATTTTACTTTCAGATCTAAGAAGACTTCATTGACAGATAATAATAAAACAACAACACTGATCAGATAGATCAGTGATTTCTGAACAACAAGCTTCTCTTTTTCATACTCTACTTGGAAGAGTCAAACTTGCGTGTATATGCACCTTTACCAAGGTGAACTAGTGTATAGATCTGCAAAAATTAACTAACTACTTCGCTCCTATTCTAGACTTCAGACATACCCAGACCATGATATTTAAAGTATAAAACACGTGTAAGCAATTATATCTAGCCCAAATAATATCAGATCATACAATCATAAGTCATTTCAAGTCTGATGATCCTAATCCAACATTTAATCAATGTGCACAAAATATTTCAGATTATGTCATAATCATAACCCCTACAACATAAAGTATACTTCAGATAGAAGTATTCCTAAGTAACCCTTTCACTTGCACACTTGGTCCTTTGATATTCTCCTCCTTATATAGGTTTTGGCCTTCCTAAATACCTCAGACCAAAACAATCCTTAGAGCATGTGGTATTCTTGGACGAGATCAAATAGTTGTTACTCTGCTTAAAATTGTGGGCTAATACCATGGTTTTGACCCTTGGTATTCCTTACTCTTGAATTTTCTTGATTTTCCAATACATGCACACTTTTCGTCTTATGAAAGTGCGTGCATATGTATACGCTCTTTTTTTTTTGTGAACCTGCAGGTATATATTGCTTTGTCAAGCTAAACCTACGTATACAACTTAAACTATTTGAAAACATCCTTTTCCTTCAACTTCTTGGTTCTGATCATTAGATCTTTATTCCAACTTCCCATTATTTTGTACCAATGCCTGTTACCTCTGAATTGACCTGTTACACTCTGAGTTTCCTTTTATCAAATCTGAGTGGACCTGTGAGTGAGTTTCCATCAAGGGCAACACCTATATCATAACAACAATCTCCCCCTTTGGACTTGATGGAAACCATATTGGTGTTGATTAATTCAACCTGTAGAAATTGTCAGAGATATAAAGAAACACCAAAATACTCCCCCCATTTGACATCTAAGGCAAAGGGCGGACCAAGATATTCTTCCCTTTTGAGATCCACTATGCTGTCCATGCTCCCCTTGATTACATGCAGAGTCTGCAGGGATATGTTTCAAAAGAATAACATGAATCTATAAGTCAACTAAGTGAGTATGACCTCCCTAAGACCAATAACTCATATATACATCAATCACCCAATCAAGTGGGGATACACCAAATTTGACTCATCCACCCAACCAAGTGGGATATACCAATTGTTTATACATGATTGAAATACAACAATTATTACATCATCCATCCCATGCACAATGGGGATACAAATTACATCATATGTCCAATATGACTCATTCAAAAATAGACTATGACAAAAGGAGACATATAACACCCTAGATCTTTACATGACCTATGCAACAGTTGATATAAATATCTGAAACCATAGTTGAAGTCAGCAACCATAATGCCAATAATGCAAAATATTTGTGAAGGCTAATGCTCCCCTTGAACCTGTGCTACCTGTGCATTGTCAACAAATCATTCATCAAGGCATCTTTATCAATTAGATAAAAATCAATGATAAAGCATATCAGTAGACTATAATCATCAATATCATACTGAGCACCCATATCAGAGTCTAACCCATTATTTTTATCTCAAAAAAACATAAATGCTCCTATAGCCACAAAAACTCACATATATACACAACTATCCTTCATTAAACTCACGTATATGAACCTTCCTCTAAAAAACTAGATTTAAGCGCAGGATGATGTAGAAACTACACCCATATTTTGTCTGAGATATTCAAATGTTTCTCTAGGAAGTGGTTTGGTGAATATATCAACAACCTATTCTTTGGAGGGAACATACTCCAATTTAACCTTTTGTTCAAGCACTTGTTCTCGTAGAAAATGGTATTTAATGGATATGTGCTTGGTCTTTGAGTGCATGACTAGATTTTTTGAAACACTGATGGCACTTGTATTATCACATAGAATGGAGATGGGTGGAGTACATGTGATTTGAATGTCTTGCAATGTTTGCATCATCCAAAGTAGTTGTGTGCAGCAAGATGCAACAGCCAAATATTCTTCTTCAGCTGTAGATAGGGCAATCAAACTTTTTTTCTTGCTAAACCAAGACACTAACCGTGATCCCATATAGAATGCACCTCCACTAGTGCTTTTTCTATCATCAAAATTTCCTGCCCAATTTGCATCTGTATATGCATGAAGAGTAAGATATATATATTTAGGATACCATAGACCAAATCCTTGAGTTCCTTGAAGATATTTGAATATTCTTTTTACTGCTTGAAGATGTGATTCCTTTGGATTTGCTTGTAACCTTCCAACAATTCCTAATGCATGCATGATATCAGGTTTGGTACCTATTAGTTAAAGCAAATTTCCAATCATAGATCTGTATGCTGGTTGGTTCACTGTAGGTGATTCATCATTAGAACTGAGACTTCATCCTGTTACCATTGGAGTACATACTAGTTTAGAAACTTCCATTTCGTACTTCTTCAGAATCTACTTGAGATATTTAGTTTGTGAAAGAAAGATACCATCTTTTGTTTGCTATACTTGTAGACCAAGAAAATAAGTAAGTTCACCATGTAAGGACGTTTCAAATTCTTGCTGCATAACCAAAGCAAAGTTCTCACTGATAAACAACAATAATTAGCAGTTTATCATTTTAAATCTTTGTATATAAGTTGTTGCCCGCAGAACCTTTTGTGAAGCCTTGTTGTTGTAGATATTTGTCAAGACAACAATACAAGGCCCTTGGAGCTTGTTTCAGACCATATAAAGCCTTTTTGAGCTTACATACAATATTTGTATCATTTCCTAGAATGAATCCTTCTAGTTGCTCAATATTGTTGAAATTTCTAAGTCTAACCCATTAGAAAATTTTCCTACACTATCTGGTTTATTTCACCTAGTTTAATTACTGAAAAAGTTATTTAAGCATATAAATATTGAAATAAACAAAATGCAGTCTCAACCATCTACAAATCATCAATTAAAAGAAATAGACAAACAAACAAGGGACATCGTTATTTTTGGAAAATTGTCCTTGGAAAAACCCAACTTGGGAAAATAGGTGTAGTAGTTATGAGGGTCTTATTATTAAGCAACTTTTCTTGAGTACAATTGGGTGCCAAACTAGCTCACTTGACAGAGAAATCAATCTGACAGTAATACCTCTCTTCGGAAGCAGATATTTAGAAATTCTACTCCACAAAACTCTCTCTAACACCTATCTAAGGCTCTACATTAGCCCTCCTAGCCTCTGCGTCAGATTAGAGCCCTCTACATTAGCCTACAAATTCTCTATGCTACCTCTTTGTCCCTCTATGTCACCCACGCAGGCCCTCTGTCCCTCTGCGCAGTCACTCTAGCCCTCTGTGTGGCTCATGCTAGGTCTGTGTCTGCCTCTCTTCTTCTGTACTGGTCTTCCAAAACTATCTCTATCTATTTGCTATGTACTCACTGCCCCTTGCTATAACTCTGATCATTGGTCTGATTTCTCTCAGCAAACCCTACTCCAAAAAAATTGAACTGATTGATAAAATTTGTGTATCTCCAACTAATCGTCAAGCCTCCTCTTATACTTTTTTTGTTGAGTCTTCAATGACCAAGATTAAATCTCTAATCAATGGCTAAGATTAGATTTGGCTTGAACCATGTCATTTACAACCTTCTAACCCAGTTTTATATTAATACCCATTAATGTTTTTATTTTCCTAACTTTAGACTATGGAACCCATTAAAAATATGAATTATTTTAATATCTCTCTCACCGGGTAGAATTTCCCCAGACCATTTTTGGGCCTTTGATATCTCATGTGCTTTGGCATCTCCACCCATTTTTATGGTTAGAGAACATCTGATGCTACCCCAAATCAACACTCTCTCTTAGCGAGGAATGTGCTCTAGTAATACTCCACCACTGAGCATCACCCTGATAATCCAACATCGATACCTGTGATGATGTTTGGCCTTTTTACCCAACATCCTTTTCACTACTGCATCCTATACTATTTCCCATGGCTCTACCACTGCCACTGCTACATCTGTACGACATCTCCCTTTACATTCATTATGTTGCTGGTCCTTTCTCCCAACACTACATCTGCACTATAACCCTCTCTCATCATGCTACATCATGATGCCCATAGCACTACCACTACTACTATTGCACTGCAACTTAGTTATTGAGATGATGGTAACTGATATACCCAACTATTGACATCCTTGTCAGGCTAGAAACCATCCTGATGTTGAAGCTCTCTCTGTTGCTATCGTGTGCTCCCTCTACTACCTCTGCGTTGCTGCAACAACTCTGTGCCTCTCACACTGCTGCAAACACCTCTGTGCCTTCTTGCACTGCTGAAAACTCCTATGTGCCTCTCTCACTACTGCAACCCCCACTGTGCTGCTACATATCCCTACATTCAAGCACTTTCTATTGCTCCATCTGCATCCGCTTCTACCGACATTCACCATCCTACTACTGTCACTTCGGGGCTACCGTAGACAGATATGATCCAAGTTTTTGGGTACCTCAAGGATCCTTCCCCAAATATCCTGTACTCCTCTTGACTACATATCAATCTCACCCCACCTATTCTCTAGAGGTACATGAGCACTCACGACACAATCATCATCATTCTCTACCTACTTCTTTGCCTTAGGTGGCACTGCCTTGGAGTCAGAAGCCTCTCCCTTATTCTTCTTCCTGGGACACTGGGTTGCATAATGGCCCAACTCCCCATAGTTGAAGCATTTTATCTTGGAGATTCCCTTCTTCTTCCTTTTCCCTTGATGCCACGCAGATGTCAGAGCTGAATCCTCTTCCTCCTCTTTCTTGGCCCGGGCTCCTTTGCCGCTACTTTTTGCCTTGGTCAGCCATCTGATCTCTTCTTGGCAAAGAGATGCCCATAATTCTTCCCATCTTGGAAGATTCAATCTACCCAAAATGCTTTGGACGAATGTCTCCCACTCCTAGGAGGCTGCGTTCAGGGTGGTCCTCACCATTAAATCCTAATCTGGCGTCCTATGGAAGTCAGTTGGTCCCAAAGCTTTTGCAAACCACTGAGGAAGTGATTTATCTGCTCTGCCTTCTACATCTAATATGACTACAACTAATTCTCCAGTAGCATCTTCCTCTACATGGAAGTGCCTTGATACAATGTCATCAAGGTATCCCACATTTCCTTTGCCATATTATTCTCGGTAATATGATAAACCACATGATCCTTGACCCAATCAAGTATTATGCACTTTGACTTGGCCATCGCATCCTCATACCTTTTTTTATCAACTGGGTCGACTGGGATAGCCATGGTTCTCAAGGAAAAGGCCTTGATGTGATGTCTATCCAGAACAAACAGGATCCTAGCCTTCCAGATGACAAAGTTGGATGCTTTGTCTAACCTGTCCTGATCCCTCAGTCCATTCATTACCATCTCTGCTCTAATTTTCGACTCCTTTGAGTCTCTACTTCCCTCTTGAAAGTTCTCTTCTAGACTCCCTTTGAGTCTCGATTTCCCTCCTGGAAATCCTTTTGCCAATAGTTGAATCATACCTCTTTGATCCCCCTTTCTCCTACAACACTGATTTGGATTTCTTGGCTAGAAATATGCCTAGGTAGTGATTCCCTCTTCCTTGGTTCTGTCCTGTTAGGTATTGTTCCGCCTCCATAGCAACAACACCCCACCAGCTTCACACTCCAAAATTTGCCCACAGCTTCCTATGCCCTAGCAACTGAAGAAACTGAGCCTCTTGGCTCTGCACAATCCCGGCAAGGCTGAATTGCTCTTCTAGCCAACTACGTCACTCCTACCTAGCTAAGTAGGATGATGTGGCTCCTCGTGAGCCTCTTCTACCTTCCTCTACCTTTGCGCCTGCCTCTCTCTGGCTCAAAATGATGACGCAAGCCCTCTGTCTCACTCCTTCTCTACTATTTTATGCTTCAGAACAACTTCTGTCTCTCGGGACAAATGTTTTTCCTGCAAATTCTCTGATTCATCTAGTGCCTTCATCTCTCCCATGATCTGTAATGCTCTGATACCATGTTGAAATTTCTAATTCTAACCCATTAGAAATTTTTCTTGCATTATCTAGTTTATTTCACCTACTTGCTTAATTACTGAACAAGTTATTTAACCATATAAATATCGAAATAAACACAATGCAGTCTCAATCATCTATAGATCATCAACTAAAAGAAATAGACAAACAAACAAGGGACACCGCTATTTTTGGACAATGGTCACTAGAAAAACCCAACTTGGGAAAATTGGTGTAGTAGTTCTAAGGGTCTTATTACTAAGTAGCTTTTCTTGAGTACAACTGGGTGCCAAACTGGCTCACCCGACAGAGAAATCAATCTGGCAGTAATACCTCTCTTCGGAAGCAGATATTTGGAAAGTCTACTCCATGAAACTCTCTCCAACACCTCTCTGAGGCTTTGCGTAAATCCTCCTGACCTATGCGTCATCTTAGAACCCTCTGCATTAGCATATAGATTCTCTACGCTGCCTCTTGGCCCTCTGTGTCACCCACGTAGGCCCTTTGTCCCTCTACGCAGTCACTTTGGCCCTCTGTGTGGCCCCTGCCAGCTCTGCATCTGCCTCTTTGCTTCTATGCTAATCTTCCAAAACTATCTTTATCTCTCTTCTATGCACTCACTACCCCTTGCTGCAACTCTGATCACTCATTCAATTTCTCTTAGCAAACCCCGCTCCAAAACAATTGAACTGGCAGATCAACTTGGTGTATCTCCCACTGATCCTCAAGCCTCCTCTTATACTTTTTCTGTTGAGTCTTCAACAGCCAAGATTAAATCTCTAATCAACGATTAAGATTAGACTTTTCTTGATCCATGTCATTTAGAACCTTCCAACCTAGTTTTATATTAATACCCATTAATATTTTTATTTTCCTAAGTTTAGACTTAGGAACCCACTAAAAATATTAATTATTTTAATATCTCTTTCACCAGGTAGAATTTCCCCAAACCATTTCTGGGTCTTGGAGATCTCATGTGCTTTAGCCTCTCCACAAATTTTCATGGCTAGAGCACATTCAATGCTACCCTAAATCAACAAATATAGAATTCTTCTTCTAAATCTCCATTAAGAAAAGCTGATTTTACATCCATTTGATATACTTTGAATTTTTGAAAACTTGAAAGAGAAAGAAACATTCTTATGGCTTTAAGTCTGGCAACAGGTGAAAAAGGTTCTTCAAATTCTATACCTTCTTGTTGAGAATACCCTTTACAAACAAGTCTTTCTTTGTTTCTAATAACTTCTCCATTTTCATTCAACTTATTCTTAAATATCCATTTTGTTCTTATAAATTTTTTGTCATGAGGTCTAGGAACTAATTCCCAAGTATCATTCTTTTCAATTTGGTCAAGTTCTTCATCCATGGCCTTAACCCAACATTAATCTTTGCTAGCGTCATTTACATTCTATGGTTCTATGGAGGATAGTAATGCTAGATAACTGAAGGTTCTTGTAAGAGTTCTTCTTGTTTGTACTCCAGACCCTTTTTCTCCTAGAATTTGAGATTTTGGATGATTCTTTTGAACATACCTGGATGGAGTCTTTTCCTTGTCTTTTGTATCTTATTCTAATGCTTCATTGGTTTCTTCCTCTATATCATTTTGATTTGATACAGGAAAGCATTCATCATCTTCCTCATTGTCACATTCCTTTGTTGATTTCATCAGTTCCGGATTTTTGCATGCTTCATCAATTACTACATCCATGCATTCAACAATTTTTCGAAGTTTTTTATTATAACATTTGCATCCTTTAGTTCTGGATGAATAACCAAGAAGAATTCCTTCGTCTACTGTAGGTTCAAACTTACCATGCTTTTCATCAGTCCTTTTGATGAAACATTTACTTCCAAAAAGTCTAAAGTGTTTTAGAGTAGGAGGCTTACCATACCAGAGTTCATATGGAGTTTGATCACTATTTATCCGAACATTAGATTTGTTGAGAATAGTCACAAAAGAAAATGCAGCTTCACCCGGAAGGTTGCAGGAGTTCCAGATTCATCAAGCATAGCTCGAGCCATTTTTGAACTGTTCTTTTCATTCTTTCCACTACGCCATTTTGTTGAGGAGTTCTCATGAGTGAGAATTGCCTTTTTATTCCATGTTGCTCACAAAAATCAAAGAATTCATCTGATATGAATTATTCCCCTCGATCAGATATGAGACATTTGATTTTTTAATATGATTCATTTTCAACTAAAGCTTTGAAGGCTTTAAAATTTTCAAATGCTTCATCTTTATGGTTTAGAAGACCTATCCAACACATTCTAGGAAAACCATTAATGAAAAAAATAAAGTATTCTTCTCCACGAGGTGATTTTTTCCTTGTTGTTCCACATAAATCAATATGGATGAGTTCAAGAAGCTTACTTGTTGATCCTTATTTTTCACCGGACTCTGGTTTTCTTACCGACTTGACATGGTTTTCATATGGTATTTTATGGAATGCTGATATCTCAAAGATTACAAACCGCCTTGAGCCTGTATGCTTTTCTTATTTGAGAAAATCTTAGATGCCCCAATCTTTTGTGCCATAACCAGTTTTCATCTTTTTTTCTTAGATAGCATTGTTTTTGTCCTCCTTTGAGTATGTATAAATTGTTTGGAGTTATTGTACCTTTGATTACGACCTTTCCTATATCGAGCTCACCGACTACATATATGTTTGATCGAAACACAACTTCATTTCCTTGATCAAACATTTGACTGACACTCAAAAAGTTATGTTTTAAACCATCTACATACATGACATTTCCAGCCTTAAACTTCTCTTTCAAATAAACATAACTTTTACCTTTAATGACAACTAGTGTGTCATTTCCAAATGAGATGTTCTTTCCCTTTTCCAAAGCATTATATGAATGAAATTTCTCTTTATCACCTGTCATGTGTTTGGAGCATCCACTGTCAATGTACCACTGATTTTCTTGTCCTTTTGCAAATATAGACATGCCACATCTTTCTGATTGAACTTCTTTCTTTCTCCATACCTTGGAATTTGATGATGATTGCTCCTTTTGAAGTGTTGGCCAAAATTTTCTCTTGCATTCAGATTCTTCATGACAAAGTTATTACAAAATGAAAATTCAATTTCATATTCAAGAGGAGAGAAGTTATTATAGGAAATTTTCTTGATTCCTGTTATGCTCCTTTGATTTCATGCTTCTCTAGTCATGATAGTTTTGTAAGCAACACATTGAGTAGCCTTATGCCCAAAGTTATGGCATGAAAATAATTGTCCATTAAATAAGTTTTTCTGATCATAGAATCTTTTGGAATTGTTTACCTTTTGGTTGATTCTTCTATTAATGTTCATCCTTGGAGTAAATTGAGCATGATTTACCTAATTAGTACTTTTAGGCTTTTGCTGACGATTGACATACTATTCACTGGTCTTTTTTGCATCAAGATAGCTTATGGTGGAGGATGACAACTTTTGTGATTGGGATGATTCTTCAGTATATCCAAGACCCATCTTTATAAGAGGAGAATGTTGAACCTTGATGATCTCATTTAATGTTTTTGATCCTTTAGCAAATCTAAGATTAAGAGATTTTGTCTTCTTTAGTTATTTTCTTAGATGCACAACTTCACATTCTAGTTTTTCATTGTGATTTTCTCTTTCAGTGAGTTGACGTGTCATCATGTCTATGATCATATTTTTTTCTTCCAAACAGATTTCGAGTTTTGCGATTTCTTCAAGAAAGTCTTCCTCTTCTAAGGCATCCAAAAAATCATCATTGTCATAAGCCTTGAGTAGTATATAATCTTGTCCAGTTTCATCTTCATCACTATTATATAATCCATCACTGTCTTCATGAGTATAGTAACTTCTTTTATTAACAACCTATTTTTTATTGCCTTTCGCAGATTCCTTTCCTTTTTCATGATTATCTTTATGAGGACATTTTGCAGCATAATGGCCAACTCTACCACAAGCAAAACATTTGAATGGTAGATTAACTCTGGATCTTCCAGAACTCTGTTGAAGCTTCTTGACAAAGTTTACCTCATATTTTTCTTATGAAATATATCCTAATTCATTGTGCTCTTCCTTTTCTTTTCCCTTTGCTAAAGATTTGAAAGCAACTTATCTCATATATGATGGACCTCCTTTCCTCATTTCAAAGGCAGTTAGAATTCCATGAAGTTGAATAACAATAATGGATTGAAGATCTTGTTTTTCTTCTATTGCAGATACTTTTTACTCAGATTTAGAAGACAAAGATCTCAAGATTTTCTCTACTAAATTAGCCTCCTTTATCTCTTCACACATATTCTTCATACAATTAACAATCTCATCTACATGTTAAAAGTAACTAGCAATACTTTCATCACTATGCATCTTAAGAGTTTCATACTAAATTATGAGTGTTTGGAGCTTAACACATTTTACCTAGGAGTCTTCTTCGTAGATCTAAATGATTTTGTCCCATATCTCTTTGGCTATCTTGAGTTGCATGAATTTGATGAATTCTGATTATGACAGACTTCCCAATAAAGTATTGACTGGTTTTGCATTGGTTTTGTATAACTTCTTACCTGCTGTATCTGTAGGTATTGTTGCTGGAAATTCATATCCTCCTTCCACAATTTCCCAAACATCGGCTCCAAGTGACTGAAGATAGGCTCTGGTTCTTATTTTCCAATATACCAAGTGTCATGCGGACAAAACCAACCTCCATAGAAGCTAAAGGCTTTCTAGTGACAAACAAGACAATTAAGAGCAATCCTTCTCTAAACATGCATTTACCATACAAGAAATCAAGTG
>APFE030083574.1:155034-184014 GCA_000404065.3 Pinus taeda
GGGGGGGGGGGTGAATCAGTGTTTACAATTCAATAATTTTTCATTTCCAAAACATATTTATATATGCTCCTCTAGTGAAGTGAACTTGTGTGTGCATGCTACTGTGATTAGAGAAACCATCGTATACCCATAGAACTTATGATTTAGTCAAATTATCATGTGTTGATCTTTAATCAGTGCATCAATAACTTATTATATAATAACTATGTGTAGTAATAACATAATAAACCATCACACATAAGAAACACACATTAACATAAGGATTTAAGGTGGAAACCCAATGTAGGAGAAAAACCACCTGGTGTTGTTGTCTCTGTCTTCTTTTAATTTAAAAAAAATATGTTTACAATCTTGTACTAGTGTAGAATCATACTAGTACGTAGGCACCCACCTGCAGAAGGCTACAACTTTCTCTCATTTTCTAGCTTCTACCCGAAGGGAGCTACAACCCCCTAGCTCTTGTACTAGCCGATATGTTCACTAGTACATAGGCGTCGACCTCTAGAAGGCTATGACCTTCTCTCTTCCTCCACAAACCACGTTTCATTAATTTTCAGGTTGGATGGTCCTTGTATACAACAATAAAAAATGAAGGCCTCGTTTCATCAAATTTTCACACTGGACCCGTCAGAAATTTCAAATTACATCAACTAACAATCAATTAATCTGAACAGTCAGATCACTGTCACCAAAACACTGTGATGAACCTAGAAACCTGCATCATCACCCAAAACCAACTGTAACCTCAAAAATCATACATCAGAATGCATACGCTAATTTAATGAAACCAACATGCGTGCCTACACTACTTCCTTTAACAAAACCTGCGTATACCTTCAAAACTATTGAATCATAAAAACTTATAAATTAGATTTGTACCAACCAGTGAGATTCTGAACATCTACTATCAATTTACCGAGATCTAGGCAGTCAGAAACAAAGTTAAACCTTCTCACTTAATTAATCAATCAATCGTACACAAACTCCTTATGCATTTAGTTTTACTGTTAGATCTAAGAAGACTTCATTGACAAACAACAATAAAAAACAACATTGATCAGATAGATCATTCATTTATGAACAACAAGATTTTCATTTTCATACACTACTTGGAAGAGTTGAAACTACGTGTATACACACCTTTACCAAGGCGAACCATCGTATAGATCTACAAAAATTAACTTACTACTTCGCTGCTATTCCATACTTCAGACATACTGAGATCATGATCTTTAAAGAATAAAACATGCGTAAACAATCAGATCTAGCCCAACCAATATCAGATCATACAATGATAAGTCATTTTGGCTCTCATGATCCTGATCCAACATTATATCCAAGGTGCACAAAATATTTTAGATTATATCATAATCATAACCCCTGCAACATAAAGTATAGTTCAAATAGAAGTATTCCTAAGAAACCCTTTCACTTGCACACTTGGCCCTTTGATCTTCTCCTCCTTATATAGGTTTTGGCCTTCTTAAATACCTCAGACCAAAATAACATGTAGAGCCTATGGTATTCTTGGACGGGATCAAATAGTCGTTACTTCACTCAAAATTGTGGGCTAATACCATGGTATTGACCCTTGGTATTCTTTACTCTTGAATTTTCTTGATTTTCCAACCCATACACACTTTCACTCTTGTGAAAGTGCGTGCATACATATACACTCTTTTAGTTCTGTGAACCTACGTGTATACACTGCTTTGTCAAGATGAACCTACGTATACAACTTAAACTATCTGAAAACATCCTTTTCCTTCAACTTCTTGATTCTGATCAGTAGACCTTTGTTCCAACTTCCTATTCTTCTGTACCAATTCTCTGTTACCTCTGAATTGACCTGTTACACTCTGAGTTTCCTTTTATTGAATCTGAGTAGACTTGTGAGTGAGTTTCCATCAAGGACAACACCTTTATCATAATGCCAACAATTATTAGGGTAATGCCCCGACCAAACCTTGCTGATAATGTTCCATTGTGTTGTGGCACCAGTGGTGATTTTTATTCTAAACCCTACTGTAATGATGGGTTTTTTACTCGTTTCTTAAAGAAAATTTACTGTATCGTTCTATTTATCTTTTCTTGGTAGCCATCCAAGCCCAATTTGAGATCACACACATGATTCTGGTGTGGCTCTAGTTTGCTCATTTAGTAATTTCCCTTGGAAATTTGTTCTTTTTTGTGTTTGGATTTTTAGATTTATTCTGACACCGCCCTCCATTAGGTTTTAACTACTACTTTACTGTGTTTGTAGGTGTGAATCCCTACTCTAGTCCCACACTAAAAAACATTCATTAGAAGGAAAATCCTAATTGCTACAAACTTTGATCTTATAGAGACAAAAAAATGAAAGAAACCCTATCTATTAATGGGAAAGAAAACCCTAACTAATTGAAGAACAAATCATAACTAATAATGAGTATATCGTGAACCCTAACTAGTGATGAATATAGAGGAAACAAAGATCCTACTTCTGGCTCATTTTCTAGGCTGAGAAGTTTCTATATGAATATAATTTCAGTTAGCTACGAGACAAAGGAATGTAGATCTCATGTAAACCTAGGAAATAAAATGATTCATACTAGCAACCCAAAACAAAATAGAAAACTAAGACTGTCCCAAATTCTTCTCAAAGACTACAACAACTGTCTTCTACTGCAAAAGATATGTCCTGGAGTAAAAAAGAGAATATCACTTGTGGATGCTAATGCTATGAGTCCCTGCAATAAAAAATTCAATACAAAAATAAGAGGAATGAATGCAAAGCATTTTATCGCCATCGTAGTTCAACAAAACTTCAAACTTGTACAATCATTAACCCATAAATTGGATCTGAATCAAGCATATAATGTATAACAGAGGAAAAATATATTAATTAATTTGTTATGAGGTATCAATTGATTCAATCCACTACCATGCATATCAAATATGCTCAAAATTGGTCTCCACATACTAGTCTAAGGACACAAGTTATAAACAATACCTCAAACACTTAATTTATCACTCTTTATATTTACAAAATAGAGCATCATCTTTACTTCAACAAATATCATATCATTTCACTTCTTTCAAACTTCAACACCATAATAATGTGTTCAGAAAATACATCACATAGAACTCTTGAGAATATATCCACATTGCTTATAAAAATACTCCATCCTCACAATCTGAATATATATACAAAGCATCAAAATCTTATGTTTATAAAAGGTAATTTCGTTGTATGGAAAATAAGGTTAGAGTGAATACCAATTCAAATCTCCTTAACAATCACAAAGAAGGATTTGTTACATTAATAAAAGCCTTAATGCACTGAATATCTATACACATCAATGCATTCCAAGAATAAAATAACAACACATATTGATCTAAAATGGGGTGCTAAAGGCTTCTTTTCAGCTTGCAAGAACCTCTTCCACTCCAAAGCTTATTAATTTCCAAGATCTAGCTTATGATTAACCAATTGCGGAATTAAAAATGCTTGAAATAGGTGTATGCTTGTGTTTTCCCTTAATTGCTTAATTACCTTAAGTCTATTTGCTTAAACTAATACATAAACACACATAACAGTAAAATGCAACAAATAAACAAACACATAAGACAACAATATAATATGGAGTTCACCCTGATTTCTTGGGCTACATCTCCTTGAGCTCTAGTCAACTCGAGTAGGCTCTTTGGGATTATGGCTGAATTCTTTTACAAGCTCCACGCTCAACTCCATTGGTTTACAATTGAACCTATGGGTTTAGAATACCATATTATCCTGCTGGTTGTCCATACTCTACAGACAGATCTAGGCTTCTCTGGACTAGATTATTTCAATCAACGCTCTAAGCTATCTTGAGCTCTAGCTTGCACCAACTCCCTCAAAATTCCCTTCACTATCTCTGGAACTCCTCCTTTTGTCTTCAGCACACATCAGACACCAACAATAGATTTATCATTTTGATCTCTTGGCTATTCTGAACTTTGTTATAGCTCCATGGCTCTTAGAAGTCTGCTTTGAGCTCTATGGCTCTACAGATCTCTGGCTTTGCAACTCTGCTGCACTCAATCTCTCCAGCTCTACAATTCTGTTGCGCTCAGCTCTTGAGGAATCACCCCTTTTGCCATCACCCCAACCTCTGGGGGCTTCTTTGGCTTTCTCGAACTCTCTGGCTCTGTACCCTTGTGGCTCTCAGCTTTGTTAGCTCTGTGAAGGGGGAAAGAGTACTATGCAATTCTGTCTCTGCCCCCAGCTAAGAGCTCCTTTAAGAGAGAACTCACTTCTCTGCTTCTACATTTTTGTGAGCTCTTAATCAAGCGCTCTGATTATTACAATGTGTGAGTTCGCTTTGTCAATCGTGCTCTCTAGTTTTCTTGAGGAATTCTTTCAACTCTGTGGCTTCCCCAGCCATTCCTATGTCCCTTCGATCATGAGGAATCATTCCCAGTGGCTCTGCATCTCTTCGACTGTCCATCTATCTTCCTCTCTATGTAATCATCCCTTTGCGGCTCTGTGTCTGGTCATCTCTCTATGGATCTGTGGCTGTCTACATATAATGCATTCCTATTACAATAACGCCCACTTATAACATGGCATAGGTGAATGGGAGCCGTTACAAATAAAATACATAGGCGACCTTTTTCCAGAACAAAATCTACGACATAATGCATTCTTCATTTGCAATGGAAATACAAGGAATACATAGAAAAACCCATCATGGGCCTTAAGCCCAGACTTCAAATGGCCTTAAATTGCATCTCTATCCCTCTCGGATTCGTCTTGTGATCGCAAATCGCATTGCCTACGGCCAAACACCAAATACACAAAAATACATCGAAAATATGAAAATCCAGATTTCAAAATTTATGCAATCACATTTATAATCCCCATTAGGTTCATGCCTTGATCACTAATCACAATTGCATGTTGCATATGTCAATGACCCTTTTATGTGGTTGTGATCACCAATCGTCGATCGCCAATCACCGATATCGGCGCATCGCATATCGCAACCGAAACGACCCTTATATCGGGGATTCACCGATTGCCGATCGCTCTATCAGAACTATCACTATTGATCCATCACATTGGTGTATCGCATCAGTCCATTGGACTGTGTCTCTGCTCCTTTGATCGCCCGATCGGCCCAAGGGAGCAACTTGTAGCATTATTTAGTAAGGTGTTAAGGGATGCAAAGCTGAAATATAATATTATGGAGAAGAAAGCTTATGCTTTAGTGAAAGCACTAAAGGCTTTTAGAGTTTATATTCTTCAATGTCAGATTACTTCTTATGTTCCTAATATTGCTGTCAAAGATGTGTTGACTCAGAGTGACAATGATGGAAAAAGAGGAAAGTGGATTGTAAAAATTCAGGAATATGATATGGACATCAATCCAACTAAGCTAGTGAAAGGACAAGGATTAGAAAAAATATTAATAGAAGCTAATCATCAAGCTACGGGAATTAATTTGCTGGCTAAAGTTTCTGAATCTAAGACAAAAGAAGAATAAGGTAAGAATAATGAGCCTGACAACAAAATTCAATAAAAGTATATTTGTTCTCAGTGGTATAAAGACATTATTCACTATATATGTTTCCTTAGCTGCCCTTCTTCTTTAGATAGAATGAAATATAAAGCTCTCATAGTCAAAGCTCAAAAGCAGGTAATAGCAAATGGAAAGTTGTATTGGAGAGATCCAGGTGGTATTTTATTGCTCTATCTAACTGAAGGAGAAACTTTAGAACTTGTAAATGAATATCATGGATGCCTCTATGGTGGTCACTATAGTTGGAAGGTTACAACACAAAATCTTGAAGGCTAGATTCTTTTGGCCCTCTTTGTTTTATGATGTTTATAGACTTGCGAGAAGTTGTGAGAAATGCTAGATGTTTGCTGAAAATAAGAAATTAGCACCATTACGACATATTCCTGTGTTTGTGGAGGAACCCTTTAGACAATGGGGTTTGGATTTTATAAGGAAGATAAATCCACCCTCTAGTGAACAACATAAATGGTTTTTGACAGGGACAAATTATTTTACTAAATGGGTAAAAGTTGTTCCAACAAGGAGAGCTAATGATTTAGTGGTAATTAAATTTTTAGAAGAAAATATTTTCAACAGGTTTGGTTGTCCTAAAAAGTTGGTAACAGATAATGCTCAGTTTTTAGATCATAAAGCTGATTGACTTTTGCCAGAAGTATAATGTGGTATTGTCTAATTCTACCACCTATCACCCCTAGGGAAATGGCTTGGTAGAATCTTCCAATAAATCCATGGTGTAGATACTTAAGAAAACTATTGTAGAGAATTTGAAAAATTGGGATTCAAAGCTAAAGTTTTCCTTATGGGAAAACAAAGTTACTACTAGGAGGTCGACTGGAAAATCACCTTTTGAGTTAGTATATGGAGCAACTATTTTATTTCCCAGTCAGTTAGCAAAGCCTGTTGTGGCACTTATCTAAGATGCTAAGCAATAATCAAATGCACTCACAAGAAAGACGAATCAGTTGGTGGAATTGAATGAAAATAGGGTGAAATTAATGGATAATTTGATCAATTATCGAGAGAAAATGAAATTTATATTTGACAGAAAAGCCAACGATATTCTTTTTTAGCCTGGAGATTTGGTTCTACGATGGAATGTGAGGAGAGAAGAGAAAGGAAAAAATGGAAGATTTGATCCTCTTTGGTATGGTCCTTTTAAAATAGCATAAGCCAGAACCAATAGCACCTTCATTATGGAAAACTTGGATGGCGAACTCATACAAATTCCAGTCCTTGGGTGGTATTTGAAGCACTATTTTTAGCATTGAATTCATTTCTTTTCTTCATTGTATATAACGGTGTGATTGTTGTGAATATTTGGTGAGGTCTTCCTTGTAATGTTTCAAGCTATAATTTTGATTCCATGCCGAGGTGAAGGCACTAATTTGTAGTTCTTAGTGTTTTGACTTAAAACACTATCCCCAAGTGGAGCTAGATGTTGTAGCTAATTTTAATTTTATCTGTATTTAGAAGAAAATGTATATATGTATCTACAAAATAAAAATCAAAAGAAAAAGAAAAGTAAAACAATTTTTGTTTTGATGTTAAATGATTAATGTATGATGCTGGATTAAACTGCATTACTTAAATCTTAATGCAACATTAAGTGTAAGAATAGGTGGGTCCCTAGTTGGTAATAATAAATTCAGAGCCTAAACATTGATCAAGTTTTTGAGAGCGATGAAGAATAGGAGCAGGGCCCATCAGATGGAGGAAACCCGATGACACTATGTGCCCGATAGTTAGCCCACCGAGTCCCTCCACAGAGACTTGTCAAAGTGAGATCTGACCACAGATCAACGACTCACAATGAATATGGGGGCACTCTGTCAAGTTTTATCTGTACAGGAGTCCACCCCCGTATTAGGTCATCAAGCGAGTGTAACACCATGTATTCATTTTTCCTATTCCTCTGTCGTCGTTAGTCGTTGTACCCTTCTGCAACCTCATCGTCCACATCAACCATCACCTCATCCATCTTATCTCCATATCATTAATTGAAATTTCCCACAATTGTCATTAATTCTGTTTTACCTGTAGAATTTTCCACAGTAGATCACCTGATTATGCAATATACTAAAGCAAAATACTTGATCTACTTTTACAAACAAACTTGCAGAAGCTTAATCGATTTTGAGCAAGATCAAATAGAACACATATAACAGAGAATGAGAAATCAATCACACATGAACACAAAATAATACTCTAGGGAAAGCCTCAGCCAAAAACCTTGATCTCTGTATTATCATACAAGTGGAAATATGTCTGGATTACACAAAGCTTTAGCTCAAAAGCTATCCATCTCTTAGTACAATCCCTCGATGTAGCTCACAGACTGAATAGACACAACATATGCCTTCCCTCAGTCCTCCAAGCCTCCTATTTCCTTTTGTAGTTTCTCCTGGGGTCCAATGCTTCCACTTATGTGAATTCCCACATCACACACTCATCAAAACTCGAAAATAACTGCACAATCCTCAAATAATGAATTCCTTCTGCATGCAGAAGATATCCTCAACGGAATATTACTGCAACTGATAGTACACTGTACCATCATCTGATCTCAACTGGGTCTCTGAATGAACTAAGATGCATGAGTTATTTATGAGATAATATTCAGTTATCTGAAGTGCATTAGTTACATGCATGCATGCATTAACTAACTGAACTCACAATTAGCTCCACAAACTGTTGGAACTAATCTAACTAGACTTAACTCAGTTAACCGAGCTAACTAATTACAACTCAAAGTACAACTCACCCTGATCTCCTTAATCAAGGGATAACTTCCTCAATCAAAGGGAAAACTATTGCTGTCTTCACATAGACTTCATGTTTGATTTTATACAACTAATTAACTCAAGATGAATTAATTAATTATTTTACAAGCAACTGCTAAGATTAAATTCGAATTTTAATTCTCAATTTTAGTTCAAGGACTAACTAAAATTGAAATGTATCCCGAAATGATATTTATAGTAGTGCTATCTTTAGCACTTCTATTTTTAGCATTTCTAATTGCTATTTTCAACATTCCCACTCATTTCCTTGTTTCCGCTATAAAATCCTGCTCTATTATTCATTTTGTTCAGTGTTGTACTCTGCTCCTACTTCCATTAATTTAATTGTATAGTTTGTAGCTCCAGTCAGAATCACCTGCCACTATTTAGGTATTTGCGTGAAGTATTGACATCCAAAATTATCAAAATGTTGAAGAAAGCTACTTTAACAGTTTCCACTTTCCATATTTCATTGATGGATACTGAAAGATACATTTTTGATTTAGTTTGCTCCATTGATTATATAACAATTTACCAACATGTTCTTCTTAACCAAACTAAGTCTCCTGTATATTCTATTGCTATTAGGTCAGGTGTCCTAACTATTATGATTCCTCAAACTTATATTTTCCCAGAATTCATATATTGGCTTGTCTCTTCCCTCTACCCTCAAAAGTGTTTTGTCATGATCAAGTTAGGGGAAGATGTTTTTCAAGTGTCTTCCCTATTAGTTCAACAAGATTTATGTTTTCCATCTTCAAGTTCTTACACACCTTTCTCAGAAGAGACTCTGTGTTCCACTTTTCAAGATTTATCTGCTTCTAATTATGCTCAATTGACTTTCTTTTTAATGCTTGCTAGGAAGCATCTACCTATGGAGCCTACTCATTTTCCTTTCGACACTTTTGTTGAAGAAGTTAGATCTGTCCTTCAAATTCTTGCTATTTTTTTTGGAATGGAGGATACAAATACTATGGAAAAATCCATTTTAGGAATTTTTAGTTTGATGATGAACCCAAAAAATAGTTTTTGACATTCCTATTTTCTGGGAGAAAATGGTTAATTCTCAATTGACATATCTTCCCCTCATAGGTTGCTTAAGATTTTCCTCTCTTATTAATTACCTCTTCTTGTACACTCATGTTGAAATATTCATGAACCTAGAGTTGAATATCATGGACCCTCACAAGATCAGGCAATCAATAGTATTTTGGATTGATGTGGTAAGAAGTACTACAAATAACCAAGGTTTGATGTAATTTTTTACTTCTTTTATATCAGTTGTTTACTCAATATTAAACAGTCCTCTTACACCTTTCTTTATACCAAAATCTCAGTATTTCCTTCAACTCAGTAAATATGTTAAAGTAGGTGATTTGTTTTATTTGAAGATTACATAGAGACTAGATTATATGGAGCAAAAGATGCCCCTTACAGGCTCCCAACTTTTGTGCCTAAGTGACTATTTTCATTAGAGTTCATCATGTTGAGTTTGAATGTGGATCAAGTACATTTGGTGCTAGAAAAGAAGGGGCATTTATTTAAATTGCCAAAGACACAGGGACCTTTCATTGTGAATAACAGGAAAGCTGTAGGAGAAGTGCATAAAGCACTTGAAGATATGCCAATTAGGGGACTTTTGAGGTCTAAAGTGGGCCTCCTAATGAAATTATAAAATAATAGTGGTAATAATAAAATGATATTTGATTACATCATCAAATTTTAGAGAGAAAAAAGAAAAAAACTATTTTTTCAACTTATCTCCCTGTGGGTTTACTCAAATTTCAAGCGGAAATGCTCGTTGGATGCAAAAATTGATTCCTCATCCAAGGAGTACTCATTTTATATAATTTTGATGGACTCTACTACACGAAAAATGAGAAATACATGAAAAATCGTGATTGCAATAATCTTTTTCATGTATTTCTCATTTTTTGTGGAGTACAATCCATCGAAAGTACACAACATGGGTACTCCTTGGATGAGAAATTAAATTTTACATCTAACAAGTAATCCCACTCAAACTTTTAGTAAAATCTTAGGAGATAAGTTTAAAACAAGAGTTGAAAAAGTGGTTTTATTATTTTATTATTTTTTAATCTTTTTACTTTTTTACTCCAAAAATGGTGGATCATCCCCCATGGTTGACATCATCATATTGAATCCTATTGGTTCTTATAAAGTTTATTTTGGTTGTACATTTTTCTTAGGAGGCCCATTTTAGACCTCAAAATTCCCCTAATATGATGTGTAGTTGGGTGAAAAGTGGGCATATGATCCACATCATATTATTTCTAATAGGAGGGTGGAAAATTCTTATTCTCCCCTTATACATGAAGCTCGACCAGAGGTGGAGAAATTAGCTAATGGAGGACATACTAGTTTGATAAGAGGGGTGGAAATTGAAAGTGCTCATCAAAGTGAGAAGAATTTAAAGAGTGTCAGTGAGGATTTAATTGAATTGGAAGAGGAAAGAGATAGAAGTAATAAAATAGCTAAGCTATATGATAAAGTAAATTCATCATTTGTTTTAGCTTTCTAGTTACAATTGGGAGAGGTCATTTGTACACCATATTCTCTTGTTCCAGAAGAGACTGGATAGAGCTCTATTTCAATAATAAAGCAACTGTATTATCAGATTGAAGACAAGAACATGAAGGTTAAAGAAAGCTTGGAAGCCCAACTCGAGGCTCAATTTATCCCAAATTATCAAACTAGACTACTTTCTGCTATGGATTTGGAGAGAAATCAG
Source organism: Pinus taeda (assembly GCA_000404065.3). Taxonomy (NCBI): domain Eukaryota; kingdom Viridiplantae; phylum Streptophyta; class Pinopsida; order Pinales; family Pinaceae; genus Pinus; species Pinus taeda. Next base: position 166,113 of record APFE030083574.1, read on the forward strand.
ATCAAACTAGATTTCTCTCACCCTTATGCTTTTAATGTGTCTTCTTCATCAAGTTTTAAGACTGTCAATTTGATAGTAGATGTTAGAGAAATCCCACTGCATGATAAAAATCAACTTGCATAGGTAGACTGGTGAACAAATTTATAGTGATTTTAAAAAGACTTCCTTGGCTACTAGTAGGGCTGAGACTTTATTAGAGAAAGTGGTTAATCAATTAAAATTAGAAAAGGAAAATTATAGAGCTTTAACCACTCAAAATTAAGAATTAAAGAAAATGATTGCTAAAATTGGGGCCAATCCAGAGGACAAAAATGTTGTTCAAAAGCTATTGCAGAGAGCTGAAACAAAAGTTAAGGTGCTAAGGAATAAATTAAATATTCCTTCCATTGAACACACAATGGCTTTAGAAGTTACACAAGTGGAAAAAGATAAAGAGGATCTCACTGAGGAGGTCATACAAAGAAATGATGAAATCACTAAGCTAAAAGAAATAAATTCTATTTTGCAACAGAAAATTGATTCTCATGTTTGTACTATTGTAGTACAAGATGATTTTGAGGACCCAATTGATAAGTTTACTGGAGTCATGAATTAATTTAATATTTATAAGAATGAGATGAATAAAATTCAGAGAGATTATAAGAGTGCCTTGAAAGTTATAAAATCTACTGAATGAGAATTGGCAATGTATAAGGAAAATGTTGACAAGTTCAGGAATGATTTTCAAGTTTCTTCTCAAGAAATTAAAAGTTAAAGGAGAAGGTGAAGGGGAATATGTCCCTTATTCAAGCCAAATACATTTATTGAATGACATCATCCATACTATGAGGAACATCTGGGAGTCATTGTCTATAGTAGAGGAGGAAAAGATCATCATCAGAGACTTGGAAAATCTGATTATTGTAAATAAATAGAAATTAAAACAAAGATAGAACCGAGTATGTGTTAGAATTTAATAAGATGATTGTAAAGAACCTTTACAGGAAGACAACAGAAGAAAAATTAACAAAAGTTAAAGAAGCTGTAATGAAATTTAATACTGATTTTGATAAGAGAACTACAATAGGTTTGCCCTCATGATAGGACCAAAAGGGGAATCTATTACCCTAGGGGACTTATGAGACTTTGCTGGTAGAGGAAAAAATAAAAATTGGCTCAACTTATGAAAGAAAAATAGTTTTGAAGGGATAAACCATTATCAATTATTTGCAAAGGGATTCTCAACTTTTATGGTTGATGAGAGCATTTGTTTTTGACAAAACTACATATAGAAAAATCAGTAACTTCAAGATGGAACACATAAGGTTTATTATGAGTCCCAGTACAAATATAACCATTTGGAAAAAATGCAGAGAATGGATGTCACCAACAACAAAAAATGTAGAAGAAAGACCTTCATCTGCACCTCAATCTTAGATTACCAAATGAAGCAGTGCCACCTGTCATACAAAAGTTTTGTCATATATTTTTGAATGATGTATTTATGTTTTTTCTTTTAAAGATGTAAAGTTCGAAAGAACTATTAACTCTAAAGTAGCTTAGGAAGTTAGCAGTTTTGGCAGTTGATAGTTTCTTAGTTGTCCTTTTTGAAATTTTGTATAAAGCTAATTAAAAATGAAAAATGAGGGTTCCGAGTTTTGACTTTAGAAGCAGAACCTACTTATAATTCTCAATCTTCTTGTGGATTTGAATAAAGATTTTGAAGTGATTCTAGATACTTGTTGAGTACAAAATGTGTTTCATGTGATTTTCATTTTATGTTTTCCTTCATGGAAGAGAGTAATGAAGCTGTTGGCCTTCAATTTTATAGTTATGCAAAATCAGATTCTTGTGAGTTAAAGTTAAAAGTTAATTATGTGCTCCTCTTTTCTATATATCATCCCTGCTAATTACATATTTCTTCTGAGGTTGAAAACAAAGATTCTACATTAAACAACGTGTGTTGGAGACTTTCCACTATCTTTTCTAACTGTTCTTTCTTTAAATTTGTATTCAACATCAGAAGGCCACTTTAAATAATTGTTTCTTTCCATAGAAGATCAAGAGGCATTGCATTTTTAATTATAATCTTTGGGGTTTGAACAATGGGACAACAAACTTATATTTTGACAGTCTGAAACAAATGTCTTGGGCACTGACCTCTCCTCATCCTGAGGTTTTCTTCAAGGTACAACATGTCCAATAATAAGTAAATTACCTTTTGATCTTCATGTTTAAGATAATAGCCAAAAAATGTACAAGGTGATGGAAATAATCATAGAAACTAAGTGAGAACATGAGTAATTCAAGGCAAAATGGTGTGTAAAAATGCATCAAAACTAAGGTTGAAAATCCCCTTATGTCGATCATCTTGCATTTGCCCATGAAATATGTTTTTCTGAATAGGAACTAAAATTGACAAAAACTATAGGGTTGGAGTTCTTTGCTAGAACCTTGCTGCGATTACAAGAATATTTAAGTTCCTTTCTCCCCTGATCCTTGATTATTTGATTCTCTTCTTTAATATCCTATAGTGAACAACATATTGTTTAGCCCATTTGATCCAATTATTAACCATCTTCTGAAACTTCTTATTCTTAATTAGCTTGTGATTTTTACGTTGCATTTTAGTACTATATGCTTTCATCCTTTCATTTTCCTCTTTTATATACGTGTTAAGGACAAGTTGTACTTGTATTTCATTCTTCATATTTTTAATTTCTCTTTTCTTATTCCTTAATACAAAATGATCAGTTGGATCTATTAGCTCTTGTCTATTAATGGAGTAGGCATCATTCATTTCTACTATAGGAGGTTCAAATGGAAAAAAAAAAAATCTGTATTTTCCTCTTCCATAGGAGTTTTGAATTGATTTTTTTCTTCTACAGGGTTTTTAAATTGATTTGTTTCTACTACATGATTTTTAATTTGAGACATGAACTTTGGAGTAAAATCTTCAAACCTATGAAGCCTACTTTTCCTTGTATTCGAGGTACCTGCAATATCCATTATTATTTCTTCTCCCCCTTGTTTTGGATCCAAATCAATTATTTTATGCTCCAAGGCTTCAGAATGGGGCAACTATATTTCATCATACTTCATGTAATCCTCCAGCCAACGACAGGGGTTTGAGTCTCCAATGGTTGGGCTACAAGGGTTTTTTCTTTTCTTCTCCTCAAATTTTTAGGGTATGAGGAGAAGATAACATCCAATTGATTACCCTTTATAATATTTTTTGCCTCTTGTGCTTCAAGGTTAGGTTGGGTGTTTGATTTTTCAAAGACTATTATAAACCCATTCCACTATAAACAATTATCCCAGCTATCGTTCCTAATCCCAAACTCACCCATGTTCAACAATTTAATGAGCCCATAATGATGAAGGTTGGCATAAGGATTTTTAACGGTCCTATGAACACCATGGGACATATTTTGTAAGACCCTTAACAAAAAATAGGGGATATTAATCCTCCGTTCTTTAGTAAAATGAAATAACATCCCAATGTGATACAAAAATATCACCATGTACTTACTCTCACAAGTTAAATATTTTTGAAGGATGAACTTGAGGTTGCACCATTCGTCTTTGATCTAGGATCATGGTACTCGCTTTTCCTAGTAAACTTATATCTGTCCTTCTTTAAGAAACTGTATGCTTAGTTGTTTTTCAATACTCTTGTTTTTAAACCATTTGATTCCCTCCAAAGGTAAACCACTTGCTTGGGAAATTATATTTTCGTTTAGAGTCATAACCAAACCCATGACATGAGCTACTTTTACATCAAAGCCCTATGCAAATTGCAGAGAAAATTTGTCATCTAATCCCTGAAAATTGGCAAAGAAATCAAGCCATCTCTTTACAATCAACCCCTTCATTCAAGAATTATACTTAGGAAATCATTCTAACTCCTCCATGGATGATGGCTCATGGTGGTCATATCGCAACTTCTCCATGGATTAAATATTAAAAACAAAATGCATAATTAGAGGTGAATGGAGGTGATCAAAGGTAAATGTAGGTCAAAGCCAACAAGTTATTCTAATGGCATATGAAATAAAATAGTCGCGAATAGGATGGGCAAAACACATTCATTCTCTGTTCATTACAACAAATAACATGATTACCTCAGTTATCTAATGTAACGTGAACTAACCAATGAAATAAATAGAGTTGGTATGTATGAGTGATATGTAATGATCATAGAGGCTGAAAGGGGTGTAATTACAAAGTTAAGTGTACCATAGCAAGAATTTAAAAAAACCATCATATACGATATTGCCCAAATGATAACCAACCAATCTAAAAATAATGATTACAGAGGCAAGGCAATAATATAACAATGATCATAGATTTAGGAAAATCTGACACCCTCAATCATGATATGGAAATATGTCATTACAATTTCATTAGTGAATAGAGGCATCGTGACTAATCAAGTATTTCCCTAGCTCATTGTAAATGCATCATAGTAATTTACTTAACATTAATTCAATTATACCATTGTTCTTTTAATTACATCAAGGGTATAAAACTTGGGTTGGATATAGAGCTAAGTGACTAGGCTAATAAGAGAATGTAGGTATATGTCACGTTTAAAATACCAATTTCCTTTGCATCAATGAAATAGGGAGCAACAATTCATACCTTTGCTTGTCTTCAGTGAGCTTCTTGATTATGAGTACTTAAAGGTCTTCCTATAACCAATGTTTTTTTCTTGTTATCAGAGGCTTATCATCAACATAAATAAATGATATCTTTTTTAGAACAAGTCTCTGCTAGGAAAAACTTAAATTTTCCAAGAAGAGTATGCTACAGATATCCTAAAACTACTACTGTAATCTTGTAACCAACCTATGTAATGCAAGAAAGATTATTGAAACTTTGATCAATGGTCATTGTTCTCTACAAAAAAACTCATGAGTAATTCTCAATCAGTTGTTCATCATCCTATGTACCTCAATATACATAAAAGTGACTTTAATGTTATGATATCAAAGAAAAAGGACATAAGGTAGGGAAAGATGATACATCCTTAGGATAGAGTATTTGTCTCTATAAATATTGCTATCATCCAAGTGCATAATTGAAGCTCTTCATGTTAAAGCAAAGTGAATCACCTGCAATAAGGGTCATACTTCCATAAAAAGCTACTTATTTATGAAAGATAAGACTCCAAAGCCTAATATCTAAAGGATCTTAAAGCCATTCTCTGAGAGCTATGAAGTTCATTTCCTAGCTTCAATTTTAATGATAATTGCTTTAGAATGTGACCCAAGGATTTTAAGTTTTAAATGTGCTAATGTGTATTTTCCATCTCTCTTACCCAACATAGCACTGTTTCCAGTATTTCTTTTCAATACCTCAACATGTTTTCCTTGGTACCATACAAGCAAAACCCCACTGCCAGTGGGCTTGTTAAATATCCCAATGAGTTTTCTTTTACTTCTCGATACTTCCCTTTTTATTTATATATTACTTGAAAGATTTGAAATAGTGTATATTGCTCATTGGTAGGTTTTAGAGTGAAAGGAAGGTAGGTGGTATGAGATTATTTTAAATTTGGCAGACACATAATTAATTATTTATGTTTAGCCCAAAGTTAATGTCATCCATAATAATCTTAAATATGAGCTATTTAATGTATAATAAAACATCCCAAATAATGATTGAAAGATCCCTCTAGTTAACCATACTAGTGTTTTCGTGAAATCTCATTGGGGTTTTATAGGAGAGGTACATCATAAGAGGCTTTTCAACAATGCCTTCAAGGATAAACTTAAAAGTATTCCTTGGATAACAACTTGTTCGAATGGTTAGGACATGGTTAGGGTTTTAGACTTTTGAAAGGAAAGCATTAAGCATAAAAATGACAAACCCCCTCAACTGATTCAATGGATGACCAAAAAATTATGAAGAGGAACCAACTAATCAATCATAGCCACCTTACAAAATAATGAGGAATTAGAAGTGAATCACAGTTGACAAGACTTACCACATGAGTGCTTAAAATAAGTTTCAATAGTTGTGCCTCAAGGAATTGTAGTTTCAAGGGTGTTGTTGTAATTGTTTTATTTTCATATGGAACTTTATTTATTACTTCTATACTACTCTACCCCAATTTAGAGAGAGGAATATCTCCTTGAAGTGTAGGAGTACTTCTAGTGTAACCATGTGCATAACATAATGCTAACTATGCTCACACTCGGATTAAAAAGGTAAGCTTCAACACATACCAAAGTATGAGAAACCAACTGCTTTAATTGATATGTTATTAAGGGTTATCGAATGATAGAGGAAGGTTGCATGTTGATGATCATTTGGAACCAGGCTTCAATATAGTCTATATGTTCATGGTTCTCCAATTCATTAAAAACTATTGGCATGTACTCATTTTTTATGTTATGCAATTCTTCCATAACTTGATGATTGCTCTCTTGGAGCCCTAATGGATCTGGTAAGAGGAAAGAGAGACTTCTTGATTTTAGGCTCCAATGTCTTCTTTTCATATTTGAAAGAATGGTTCAGGGAAATTTTATGGTTTTTCTCTTGATATTATTCATGAGCTTCAACAATAGTTTTAGAAGAACTTCAAATCATATATTTCTCCTCTAATGGTCTTTGGATCAAAGCTTCTTCCCAAGATAAATGCTCTGTGGTGATAGGGAATGTTTCCAAACTCAATCTCCTACATGACCTAGAAGATATAACATTAATTCAATAGGGGAATAATTAGGAAGAATAAATGTTTTAAATTTTTATGCAACTTGATTATTGGATTAGGGTTTGGTTGCACAGATGGCTAGGACCACAAAGAAGAATAACTTGGTAGTACATTGGGCAAGAATTGTAGCTGTTGTGGCTTAGGAATTTGAGTTTTCATGGGGAATTTCCCTAGAGAGGAGTCTCCAAACTGTCCTTAAGGCTATAGGAATATCTTACCCGAGGGAGAGGGCCAATGTGGCCATAAGGTAGGGTATTGAATCAAAGGAGGGCTATAATTTTTCCATGGAAGTATAGGATTATACATTTTCCGAGGAACCTACTGAGAAAAAAAAACATTAGTACAAATATTAAATGATGATAAGTTTTCAGTTATACCTAGATGTCAATTTGATTCCTTACTTGATTCCTTGAATACTTCTAGTAAACCTGGAAATGATGGACAATGTTTTGTTAAATGATCCTCCTCACAAATTTGAAAAATTTTAGGCTATTGAGTCGACACTCTCTCAGGGAGTTCTTCTCCCTATAGTTGGAATAAAATATCAAGAGTGGTTCTTCAATTTTAACATGCTTCTATTCTTCTTGCAAACCATCCAATTGTGACTTTAGAAAGGATCGTGTAACTCCTATTCTTGTAGCAGATTTCAAAAATTAAGAAGAAAGTTCTTGAGAATTGTTACTGTCCTTGGAGATTCCTCTTGATTATCTAATGCATAACTCATAAACATAATCATATGTTAACTGAAAAACATCACCTATTCCCATTAGATTTAAGAGTTCTAAAAAACCATCTTTTATTCCTTTGAGTAGGAGTGTTTTCAAGGTCTCTTTTGCTAATTGTTTATTCTTTTATTTTTGAAGTTTGTATCAAAATTGATCCAGATAGTCCTCCAAACTTTCATCTTCTCTTGGCATCATTCCAAAAATGTCTTCACTGGATTAGAAATAGTCTTGGTATTTCTTCAAGAATACATTCTTCATATTTTCCCATGTTTGAATGTAGTTCCCACCAAAGCTCATGAACCATCAGAGAGCTCCTCCTTTTAGAGTAAGAGGAAACACTTGCAACATTTGAGAATTAGTACAATAAAAATATCCTCTACAAAGTACTTCAAACTCAAATAAGAATGTATCTAGGTCTTCGTTTCTAAAGCATGACAATTTGGTAGAGTAGATGGGGGAATAATGTGCATTTGTGCCACTCCTATTGGATCTCTAATGGGGTATTCAAAGGTAACAATGTGTTCCATTTAATATAAAAATAGAAGAGGTTCTCCATGTTCTACTTTGAGACTCCTTTGAATGTTCCTGCCAATTGGTTATTGAAATGGGTGGTGATTACAACACCAATTAATTGAAGCCTTCATGAGTTCGCCATTAGATGATTTCATTACCCTTGAACACCTCATTGAAATTTTTCTCTAAATACCATCCTTTTGTTCTTCAACAAGCTAGCTGGTATATTCTGTTAGCACGTGGATAAGTATTTATATAGGATGCTTCTTAGAACACCCTAGAAATTAAACAAAATATGCAGGAAATAAATAAAAACTTGAAAGAAAAAAAGAAGAAAACCAAATTGCAGTAGGTCACCAAGGTAAATCCCCTAGATCCCTCCCTAGAAACATCACCTAAATGTTGGGAGTAGTATAGGGTATATTAATGGACCAACATTTAATTTCAATCTCAGGTATATGGATTTCAATATGTAGCACTGGAAATGCCAGAGAATGACTTCAGAAATTTTGGAAAACGAAACCCTAATTTGTCTAAAAATTACTCATGCCTTGAGTTCCCACACTAGTCAATCCTTGCTCTAATCCTGCACTAAAAAACATTCATTAGAAGAAAAAACATAATTGCTACGAAATTATATATTGTAGATACCAACAATTGAAATCAACCCTAACTATGAACTAGAAAGCAAACCCCAACTAATTAAAGAGAAAAACCTAACTGATAATGAGTAGAGGGTGAACCCTAACTAGTGATGAATAGATAGAAAACAAATATCCTACTTTTGGCTCCTCTTCTGAGCTGAGCTGTTTTTATATTAATACTATCTTAGTAAGCCAAGGGGAAAAGGAATGTACATACCATGTAAACCTAGGAAATAAAATGATTCAAGCTAGAAATCCACTCGAAAACAAAATAGAAATATAAGATTGTCTTAGATTCTTCCCAAATACTACAACAACTATCATATATTTCAAAATATATGTCTCGAAGTAAAAAGGAAAATATAATTTATGGCTACCAATGCTAAGATCCCCTACAATCATATATTTTTAGTACATAAATAAAAGGAATGAACACAAATCATTTCATCACAACCTTAGTTCATCATAAATTCAAACCTATAAAATCATTAACCCATAAATTTGATCTAGATAAAGCATACAATGTATAAAAAACTAAAAATATATTAAGTGATTTCTGATGAGGCATCAATTGATTCAATCCACCACCCTGTATATCAAATTTGATCAAAAGAAATTTCCACATATCTTTTCTTCAGAGAATATCTTATCATTTTGCTGCTTTCAAACTTTTAACACTATAATAATGTGTTCAAAAAATACATCACATATATATCCACACTGCTTATAACCATACTCTATCATCATAATCTCAATATATATACAGAGTATCAAAATAATTTGTATAAAAGGTAATTTTGTTGTATGGAAAACAAGGTCAGAGTGAATACCAATTCAAATCTCCTTAAAAATCATAGAGAGTGATTAGTTACATTAATCAAATCCTTAATATGTTGAATATCTATGTACATCAATGCATTTGAAGAAAAAAATAACCACACATATGTTATATTTGATTAGATCTATATAAAAATTAACACATAAATCTTTAAGATGAACAAGGGATATAAAATCAAACCAAAAACCTATGCTAGGATCAAACCATGATCACACAACTACGCATACATTAGAACATAAAACAAGAAAACCTAAGAGACAAGGGACAATAGGTTGGCTGGTGGGCCTAGACCACCCAACTCATTGCCCTTATAAAAATTAAATCACAACTCTAGAAAGATCAAAGACAATAAATATAAACATGGTGTCAACTTGTATTGGAAATCCTAAAGTCTGTATCATGAGAGTTTAATAGAGTAGAACTTGATCCAAGCAGTCCCCTCTTGGGATCATCCCACTGGGAGCAACAAAGTTTCTCCCTTGGCTCCCCTTTCTTACCTATTCTCTCACTACTATCCCTTTTTTACATTATAGGGTGTTCATATTTAAAAAAAATTGACAACCCCTGATTCTATGGACCAAAGGTTGATGATTATATACATTTTTGGAGTTTAATATGATTTGAATCCCCATATAAAGAAAATGTATCATTGACTTAAACCAAAATGAAGAGTTGTAACTCCATTGAATGAATACACATTGATCACGAGGTTCCACATTAGATTTGGTTCAATTCTCTAAAACCAAGTTACGAGTATCTTAGATGTGATGGTTAACTACCAAATAATTAAACTCCCATCATAGAATCCATGAATATCTTAATGTAACAGCCAAAAACTAATGATGAACTTGCTGCGTATAGAAAATGATTGACCAAATATTTGACCATTACTTTGTTGGAAATAATATTGAGAGGGGGGGGGGGGGGTGAATTAGTATTATCAAATCTTTTCCAATAAACACTTGCATATTTGACTAATGAAACTTGTATATACCTTCCAGATTTTAATGTAATTTATTATTTAGATGTTAAGCATTAATCTGTATGTGAGAAACATATAATAATAAACAGGAACAAGAAACATAGACAGTCACACCAAGGAACACCAGATATAAGGTGGAAACCCAATGTGGGTGAAAAGCACCTGCTGCAATATGTCTCTATCTTCTTTCAAAGAAACTTCTTTTTACAAGGATTTTGTACTAGTGCAGTCCTTTGCCAGTATGCAGGCTGCAACCTGCAAAGAGCTACAACCCTCTCTCGTTTTCAGCTTCTCCTGGAAAGGAGCTACAACCCCCTTAGCTCTTGTACTAGCTAAGATACTAGTACATAGGTGCTAACCTATAGAAGGCTACTACCTCTTTCTTCCAGGGACCACGTTTCATAAATTTTCAAACTATATCCAAAACATCAAGTACATGTGCATTACCCAATCTCCTTTAAACAAATAACTTCTTAGAATGCAGTAACCAGAAAATAACACTAGTAACCAGACACCAATTTAAACCCAGATCTCTGTAGAAACAGATAAAATACAACTAAAATATATTTCACGAAAGGTCCACAACTTCACCGAAGGAAACCTGTGGAAATCCGCACTTCTGCGGTGATGAGTCTGCGCAACTCCACATCTGCTTCTTCTCTGGTTCTGCACACCTCCGCATTGCGCCATTGCCACTGTTGCGCACCTTCGGATTTAGACAGTTTATCAGTTCTGAACCATACCCCAGACTGTCGAACTCACAGATCTGTTCATGCGTCAAAAGGGATCCCAACTCTTCAGTAGATCTAACTTATAATGCTCTAGTTTCTCCTTGATTCAGATTCAACTATGTCTCACCAACCGATTATCAGAAATTCAGATCTTGCTCTTCTTAAGATTTTCATCTCAACTGTAATTAGCCAAATGATCTCCTTTCCTTTTTATAGGCTAGGCCTCATTCAAAACCATGGACCAAAACCATTGAGAAACAATACCACAGACCCAATACTTGGGTTCAACTCTTTTGGATGCAATACCACGGACCAAAACCATAGGATAAAAAATTGTCTGATTAATACCATGAACCAACCATAAGATTTCCCATGTGCGTGCACTTTTCTATGCATGAAAATGCGTGAATTTTTCTCTGCATGAAAGGAACTTTTCTCTGCATGAAAGTGCGTGAAATTTTATCTCCATGAAAGGAACTTTTCTCTCATGCAAGTGCATGAACGTTTCTCTGCATGAAAGGAAATTTTCTCTGCATGAAAGTGCGTGAACTTTTCTCTGTATGAAAAGAACTTTTCTCTGCATGAAAGTGCGTGAACTTTTCTCCGCATGAAAGGAACTTTTCTCTTCATGAAAGTGCGTGAACTTTTATTTGCACTATAATTTATCATCTGAGATGAGTGGGTTGCCATCAAGTACAACATATGTATTATTATATACATTTTTGGAGTTTAATATGATTTAAATCCCCATATAAAGAAAATGTATCATTGACTTAAACCAAAATGAAGAGTTGTAACTCCATTGACTAAATACACATTGATCACGATGTTCCACATTAGATTTGGTTCAATTCTCTAAAACCAAGTTACGAGTATCTTAGATGTGATGGTTAACTACCAAATAATGAAACTCCCATCATAGAATCCATGAATATCTTAATGTAACAACCAAAAACTAATGATGAACTTGCTGCGTGTTATCACTCAGGTTGTTCCCTGCTTCTCAAAGGGAATACGGCCGAGGTAACCACTAACCAGTCTTTTAGTTATAGGTTCTAGCCTACCTGCAACCAGAGAGGCCTCTCTCTTTATAATTTAGCGTTATTGTGGGTGATTTTAGGCTAGTTATGGTGCACTGATTTTGTTTTAAAATTGGTTGGTTGGTGAATTCAAACAGAGCTGGTGTATAGATTACAGAGCAGTCTTAGCCATTGGGCAATGGAGTCCATGAATGCATACTGCTGAAGTATTTCTTTGAGGGAAGAGTATTGCTGCAAAGCTAGATAGGAATATGTGGAACAATTATCCAAGTTTGGGTGATGAAGTTATGAAATTAGTGAGTGAAAGGCATTTAAGAATCTTTCACTATGCTAATGAGGGGAGAAAGTGAGAATATTGTTTAAGAGCAGTTAAGAATTCCTAAATAGTATTCACAGTGAGAGAATTAGTTTAAATATGAGCAATTAAGAATTCACATCCATGGCTAATTCTGAAGAAAACATATTTAGAAACAGAGATTGAGCAGAGGGTGTATCAAAACAAATCCTAAGATATTCCTTTTCCCTGTTGCTAAGAACATGAAAACATATATGAATATTTTTTCATACATAGAAGGACAAACACAGTTCAGAGTAACTTATTGTTCCATTAAATGACACAGGAATTCTGCAGCATAACAAAGTCCTTCATTTCCACCTTCAGACAATATAGGAACCAGGAACTTCACCAGCAACTTGTATTAGCAAAAAAATTTCTGAGATATACAATGCAGCTTTTCAGAGAGATTCACAACAACCGACCCCTAATACGCTCTATGGGAGGATATATATACAAAATAGGAGATAAAATATCTAGATGATGATTCATTTTGTAATAAATTACATCACCAACTCTCTTACAGAAATAAATTAAAGAAATAACTACAACAGTTAATATTGGTATGGCAGGTGTCTTTTTGTCAGACAAATTTTGACTTTTTTGGATCAAGAAAGTTGGCTATAGCTACGTCTTTAATCTGCGTTTGCTGAGCACGTTGTCTTAGTGCATTGATGAGTCACTATGTTTGATGCTTTCTGTAGTTCCTATGTATTTGATTCTTTGCTGACCTGTACTGTGACTGAGATCTGAAGATGACAAAAAGGGAGAATATACCTAAATCACCTGGGCAATACTTCTAGCATTGCTTGCCACCAATCAACTGGAGGTAACTGATGTCTCCTTATCTTTATGAGTGTCTCATCTGCTTCAGTATATCTATAAAAATTTGGAGGCACTTCAAACAGATGGTTAATCTCATGTTCAATAAAAAATAAATTCTCCAATTTATCATATAGAGATTGCCTAGAGGGAGGTCCTGCTTCTTCTGTGGAGCTGGTAGACGCTGTAATATGATTTTCAACATAATTGTTGATTCTGGTGGTGTATTGCTCAAAGGACAACAATTTTCCAGTACCAGTCAGTAGGCTGGGCAATCCTCTATCTTGCAATGCTGTTATTCTTGTCCTAAAATCATTTATTTCTACCTGCATATCTTGACATTTCCTTTCCAGAGTCTGTGTGAAATTTCTCAAGGTCAACACTTTCTTTGCTGTTAGGATAGTGTTTGTTCGACTATTAATATCTAGTGCTGCTAATTCTTCCTTGGTGTGCGTATTCAGGAAATTGATCATCTTGTTAGCCTGCTCAGGCATGATCCCCATTGCTGCTCTGGCCTTCTGAATTTCAATTTGAGCTAAGCCTATTAATTCAATTTGCTCATGAATGGCCTGTATTGATCGCCATTGGTCATTGATTGATTGGCCAATTTTGGCCCACAAAATCTTTTTAATCTCAGCCAGAGTTTTGTCTAGAATCAATTCTTTTCCTAAGGCTTTTACTCTGGTCTCTAGGGATTTTATTTCCCTTTGCTTCTCGGCCACTGTCATTTTAGACTTTTCATAACTGGCCTCTAATTTGGCCAACCTGTCTTTGGCCTCATTTATTTCTGTCACTTGAATTTCAAGCTCCTTGACAGCTTTCATTAAGTCCTCCATGCTCATACTGGATTTAGGTGCTACTGTTCTTGCTCCTGTTGCATCTGTAGTTGATGTAGCTGTTGTAGGTGCTGGAATGGCAGGAGGGGCTGCTGCTGTTTGTGTAAGTGGAGCAGGGCCAAGAGTTGTAGATGTTTGAGGGGGTTGGGAGGTTGAATCCCCTTGCTTGTCTTGCAAGGCCTTTTCCAATTCTTCCTCCATCTATAATATTCTCTGATTCATCTTTAAAAGCAGATCCATAGTCTCATCAATATGTTTTTCCTGTGCAAGTTCTGCTGTTTGAGGGTGAATGGTTGCATGTAGCTTTGCCTGCTTTCTAAGTGCAGCAATTTCATCCTCCTTTTTCTTCATCAGGGCCTTGATACCCTTCGGATCCTTAGGATCATGTCCTAGATCAATAATTATGTCTTCCAAAGTTTTAATCTGGTTGTCCTTAGCAGTGGAAGACATCCCTTCCAAATCTAATTATGTATTTGTATTTTTCAGTGATTCTTTTAGCTGATGGGCCAGCATGGCCCTGTCTGCAAGTGTGGCATACACCATTTCCCCTGTCTTCTTGTGTAGTTCAATTTGATCTATGGGATGTATGTCCTTGGAGAGGACCTCTAGATTTGTCTTTGTGTAGTCTGCAGATGATTTGGGCTTTGGAACCTTAGGCTTAAAATGAGTCAAATTCATCTTGTCCTCCTTGATATCATATGCTGCCATCAATATTTGTTGCTTGGAGGGTGTTGTATTTAAGAATTGATCATAAAGTTGTACTCTCAAGAGTTCATTTTGTGCCTTAATTTCCATAAAAGTTCCTTTGATACCAGCTGGTTGCTTGCCCTGCTGCCTGGAAGAGGACACTTCTGTACTTTGCTGCATACCTTGTTCCTACTGGAATGAGCTGGTAGCAGTTTGCTGGCTGGACTCTCTTTCTCTGCTTTGGCTCTCTACCCTTTCTTCACTGATGTGTTCTTAAGTCTGAGGGTCAATTCTTGGCCTCTTGGCCTCTGGTTGCTGTGTTGACCCACTAGGGGGTGTGGGCTCCTCTCTATCTCGTTTTCTACCTCTCTCTTCATTGAGAGGAGTTTGCAAGACCGGAATTTGGGATGTTTCAGTTTGCTGTGGAAGGGCTTTCCCTTGACTTTGATCTTTGGAAGTGATGGGCTGCTCTGCCTCTGTTTCTTGCTGTGCATCCATAACTTCCTTTCCCTTTGCTGTAACTGTTGTTGTTGTAGATGCCTGCTGGATGGTCTGTGCGGCTGTAGCAGTGGATGTGCCTTCTCTAACTTGGATTGGTAGATTGAATGTCACCTGGTGAAAAGAATCCAAGTCAAGATTTTTTTCTAAATCTTTTACATTTTGCTCCATTATCTCTTCTTGAGTAAATTTCTCAACTAATGTCCCTGGCACCCATTCATCTTGGTTGGCATAATGTTCAATTTGTGGATATGGACAATGCTTATAGGCTAACAACCTATATTTGACTCTTCTAGCACTGATAAAGCCATTAGGGTCATAAGGGACCCACCATAAACTCCTTTTTAGTTTAAGCTGTTGCCCCAGTATTTGATCAGCCTCTTGCCAACCATCTTTCTTGTTCATGTTGAAGGGGCCTAGACGGTCTTTGAATTTCAGGTTGGCTTTCTTCTTGGCACTATGAAAATGTGTAAGATCAGAATTGATGAGTTGCCTATAGTATTCCAAGGTAAACAATCTCATAGGAACATATCTTGGGAGCATGTAAGGATAGAGCTCACAACCATAGATCCTGATGACTGTGTGATTTTGGTATAGATACCAATCACCTATTTTGTAATTCTTGGACAGCTGTAATATTTTCTGCATGTCATTTGACAAACTGGGA
This sequence comes from Pinus taeda, assembly GCA_000404065.3. Classification (NCBI taxonomy): domain Eukaryota; kingdom Viridiplantae; phylum Streptophyta; class Pinopsida; order Pinales; family Pinaceae; genus Pinus; species Pinus taeda. The sequence goes on from APFE030083574.1 coordinate 182,130, forward strand.
GGAGGAGTTCTTTTCAAGAGGCATGTGACTGGATAGACAAACTGGTCAATGAACTCACAGTAAGAATATGGAGAGTTCCGGACATGATGAAAAACTGAAGACCAAAAGATAACAGACCTCCTCTCACCCTATGAATCCAGCTTCTTGATAGGGCATTGGAAGAAATCAGTCTGATAGTACATGAACAGGTGATAGATATATGAAGAATATTTGAATATTGCCTCTCTGTTCAGCTTAAGCAGTTGGTCATGTATTTTATTGGCAATAAACTTGGCATAGTTGTACTTCATAGTAGGGGGCTTTCCAAGGCTGTATGCAGAAAAAAGGACCAACACTCTTTCATCAATATGTTCACTTGTTGAGAAACCCAACACAGAGGATATCATGTCCACAAGTAGCTTGCATTCCTCATTGAAATTTACGTACAGGAAAGGAGGTGGCCCAGTAGGTTGGTAGTCTACTCTCATGAAAGTCTTGGCAATTGTAGCAATCTCAGTGCTGGAGAGCTTGGAGCCTTCATCCAGCAGGTATTTTATGGAAAAAGGGAAGAGAAATTGGGTCTGCTTGAAATTGAGCATTTGATTGATGGAATCAGGAGTAATATGAAAAAGTATGCTCCCAGATGGAGACTTGACAACTCTGAGGCTCTGGTCATAATTCTCAGCACAGAGGTGAATTATTTTAGGGAGAGCATTCACAGAAGGCAAGAAATAGATGGGCAGATTTGACTCCCAGATGCCATACATGTCACTGTTGCTTAAGTGGCTATTCCTCAGCTGGCAGAAAGTCTGCAAGTGGTTTCTCTCTCCAACAAAATCCTGAATGAGGAAGTCACTGTCAACTAAAGGCATTGCTTCAAGCTCCTTGTCAGGTGTATTGATAGGAGCAACATCTAGAGCTGATGGAGTGGCCATATTGAAATCTTTTCTGGATTAATACTTGAGCTCAGGATTAGTGAAACTAGTGAAAACTGCAAACTGAATTTATACTTGGGAGTGAATTTTCCTATTTGAATTTATGGTAGAGGCAAACTTTCAGAGTTTCAACAGACTTATTTACTGGATTGATGAACTGTGGGGCAATCTGCAGAGAGAAACGAACTATTTTTGAGCTAAGTAGCTGGAGCTTTGCAGAGGAAATTCTAGTGAGAGGGATCAATGTACAGTTGTGTTGAATTTTGCCGGCAGCTCGGGTCTTAAAATCACTCTTTAACGGTTTAACGGTGAATTTTGCAGAATGCCGTGGGTTTACCGAGTTTTGTCGAAACAGGAGATTTACCAGGGAATTTAGGCAATATTCAAGTACATAATCTGCCTAGTGGGCAGCTTGCAGAATTTTTTGCAGGTAAATTGGAGAAAAATGGTGAAAACAGGGGTGAAATAGGTTAACTGTGGGCAAGTACCTGGTTTTTACAGCTCTGAGGACGTTGAATTGGTACAATAGCAAGCAATTGACTTGAATTTGCAGGTGGTGGCAGCTCGAATGGTCAAATTCCGAGTTTGGCGGCAAATCGTCGTAAACAACATGCACAACGCTCTAGAAATAAGTCGTGAAAATGACATATAAGTGGCCCTTATACTTGTTTTTATGCGAAATTGGGAATTTTTGGCGCTTTTCGGCGATGACGTAAGCATGATGTCATCGGTGGGTCCCGAGTACGACAGGATGACGTGGCGGCTGACGAGGATGGCGACGTGGCGGTGACACGGTGGCAGGGCGTGGAGGCGGGTGGATGACGTGGAGTAGCAGCGTGGAATGCGGGCGGTGACGTCATAGGTGATGCGGGTGTGATGTCATAGGGTAGAGGGTGGTTTCCGATATTCCCCGCACCACCCTTGGGTCATAAACGGTATAGGGGGGGGGGGGGCAACCCGGAAAGGCGATG
>APFE030083577.1:0-29955 GCA_000404065.3 Pinus taeda
AATAAATTATTTATTATGAAACACATATAATATATTATCATATTTTAAGATGAATGGGAAAATTATAATGGATGAGTTTATGTATACTAGGATTGTATTTTTATTCATTGTTAAGTTAAGTTAGAATATTTTATCTAAAAAATATGTGAATAATTTTTATTTGGCTAGAAAAATTTTGATTGAAATGTTAACTTAGTTTGTTTTTATCCCATAGTTTACAAAAATTAGTAAATGAAGTATTATCATGTTTAGAAGATATTTTATTTTGCATAAGAATTAGTACATCACCTTTCCAATCTTATATTAAAATACCTAACTTTAGGAATAGCTAATCATAATACCTAATTAATGAAAATATATAAAATTATAGATAATATTATTAATAAATTAAATTTGTGAAGTATTGACAAAAAACTGCACATATCTATATCATAAGTATAATCTACATAACACTTGTAGGCCTTCTAGACTACTTAGTCATTACAAACAAAAAAATGTCATTATGAGTTTTGATGTCATATTATAAATTAAACCTTAATTTGTTACATTCGTAGATTCTTTATCTTCCTAATGTTTTGGAGGTACCTTTTCTGTTGTAAGTTATTTAAGGTTCTCATTTTCTTAATAACAAATCATTTTAACATTAAATCTATAAAAACTCATGTCGTGAGTGGGATTTATCATATCATTGTGAAATGCCACACAAAATAATGTAGACAAAGCATCATTCTATACTTATTTATTTCAATGAGTTTCCTTTCATATTCCTAATAATTGTAGATAATGTACCAAATATTTATTCTCGAAATGCCTCCCCCCTAATTTTGTAATACCATTAAAAGTTGACATTTTTATTCCCGTCTTGTAAGCTAGTTTCCAACATTTATGTGTTTCTTCTTGCATTGAGTATTATATTTATATAAGTATCTATTTTTTTAGCCACCCTATATCCTAAAGATTCCTTGGTACATTTTTGTTCTCAACAATAGGCTTAGTGTTTGTTAAGTCAAGCTTTCAATATCTTGAAATACTAGTCCAAAACATTAAGTGTTTTAGTTATAACCCATTTTCTCTTAAAAATATTATTGGTTAGAATACTCCATGATTATACTAACCCCTATTTAACTTTATTATAATTTTGTTAAATTTTGAAATAATCATGTCATTTGTTAGTTCACAATTGTACATAGAAAAAGTATGAATTTTAACAACAAAAAAAATTCAAACTATAATAATTTCCTTATAAAGAAAAACATATCAAATAAAAATTACTTGAATAAATTTGAAATCCCTTTTTTTTAACACTATACAAGTAAATTTTCAATCAAAATTTCTTTGATCTTAAAAAACCCATATCTCACTCTCCATATGTAAAAAAAAAAATGAGTCACTGAAATCTTACATCCATGGAAAATATATGTTTATCCTTGGAAAATATACTTTTAGTATAATTTACATTTTGCAATGATCTAGAAAATCATAAATACATAATGTCATGATAATATTTCTTTAACATTAATATATTTTTTTCTTTCTACTTTAATCAAAATCACAATAATAATTCCATTGAGTGACACATAAATTATTTCTCAAAACTATTGTTGCATTCTTTTTATTCAAAACAAATGAATTATTCATAATTAAAAAATATATCCCAACAAAAAAACATATCCAATCTGACATCACAAATGAGTTCAAAACAACATTGACATTAACAACTTTAAGGTTGGGCTGCCCAATTGGTCCATCTTTCCAACAAATCCAATATGGATTTGGACATACATTGGGGTATGAAAGGGATTACATGGAGAGGATGGTCACTCATAAGCACTCATATACATCATCTAGCTCTGCACACTTTTCTCCCTAACACAGGGTTGTAGAAGGAAAAAAGGCATTTGCTAATGAGATTGATAGAGTTGTTACTTGAGACAATGAACGAAATACAAACATGTGAAGGTGAGAAACATATACCTCAAACATGTAGGTTAAAATCAAATGATTTATTTAAAACATGTTTCATATAAACTTACAAGGCACTGCTAGAGAATTTGATAACTCTATGGTTGGTAATGGAGGATATAAAAAGCTTGTTAAAGATTACTTCAAGTGAAACAACTAAACTAAGAAGTTTGAATTATGTACCAACATCTATTATGTTCATTTTTTTTATAAACTCTCCCATCGAAGAGATATTAAAAAGTAGCATGAAAGTTCACCTCCATAGGGTGTATGACTATGTGGATAGGGAATTTCACTCAATGATCATGTATAAAAATGGTTTTCTGCACAAGCATGTGAAGTGGATAATATGTTCCATAACATCAACATCTATGGTTTTTCTCATCAACAGGGTGCCAACTCATTTCTTCAAAAATTATAAGGGGCTTCGCCAATGATGTGCATTATCTTTGCTTCTTTTCATTCTGATCATGGATGCCTTCAATACGGGAGTTAAGGCAAGGTTTGAAGAAACATTGATATGTGGATGCAAAATCTCCAAAGGATGAAAAATTTCTCAATTGATGCTTGTTTATGATGGACTGTGTGCTCGTGAAACAATACTCTCTAAGTGGGTCGCTTTTCATAGGATCTTCATGGATTTCGGTAAATCTTTTAGGGTCTACATAAAAAAGACAAAAATTGAACTGATAGATGTGGTGGAGGATGACCTAGAAGTACTTGAAATCACTTCCCTATTTGGAATAAAAATACTCTCTATAATAGATGGTTTTAAATACCTAGGATGTTTTCTAAAGCTCAGCAAGTACTTATTGAATGATTGGGAATGTCTTCTTTCTAAATTAAAAAAAAAAACAAAAAGCTATTTTGTTGGGACCAAATATGGTTGACATTGGGTGGAAGAGTCATTATGACAAAGATTGTCTTGACTGGCATCTCGATCTACTAGATGAATCTCTTTCATCTTCCCCAATATTTCATTAACAACGTAGACCCAATGGTGGCTAAGTTTGTTTGGTTTGGTTTTCGGTGCAGTAAAGAGGATCCATCTAATTGGGTTAATGTCCATTACCAAGTTGATTGTATGTGGAGGTTGGGGCATTATTGACACATGATCCTTTAACCTAGCCCTTTTCGTAGCAAATTTGTGGAGGTTATTTTGTGAGAAAGGGCTCTGATAGATCATATGAATACAAATAATCTCTTCAATGCATAATCGAGGAATGGATTGTTGAGGGGGCACCTTCAGCTAGCCCACGTTCCAAGATTTGGAGCAGTATTAGAGTTGTCCTACCGTGGCTAAGCAGTAACATTCGATGGGTGATTGGAAATGGATAAAGGATCCACATTCGTTTGGATCCCATCAAGTGTTTCAGTGGATGCCACTCTCTTCCAATACAAATAATCAAATCTCTCTCCTATATGGCGATGAACACTCTTGTTGGCCTATGGGAGAGATATAGGCTTGTCTGTGTTTCTCACGATTGGTCACATGCATGGTAGATTGATTTATAGGAGGACATGACAGCTGAGTGGGAAGATTATTCCAGTAGTTTAGGCATGGTCGATATCCACTTATCACGGAGTCTGGATAAGCTAGTGTGGGGGGGTGAGGAGAGGGGTAAATAGACAATGACAGAATCCCTCTCAAGGAGGCCTGCGACCACATCACTTCGACCTCTCTAACCCTGCCATTCGCAGAAATCACCTTGCTCATTTGGAAATGGGATGCTCCCTTGAAGCTAAAATGCTTCTCTTGGCTCACCATCCATAATAGAGTATTGACCTAAGACAATCTTCTCAAGGGAGTCTTTACTGACCCTCAATGGTGCCTGCTTTGCAGGTTGGATTCAGAGAATGGCCCACACCTATTCCTGTGCTATCATTTTGCCTCTAAAATGTGGGCAGAGGTATCAATTCGTTTTGGAATACCTACTATTAGTAATGTACCTTCCATCCATGATTACGTACTCCTTTGCAGCTACAAACTGAAGGCCTACAAGATTGTCCCTCTCGATGTTCTATGGGGCATCTGGAGGGCTTGTAATGCCCTTATTTTTTAAGGAAAAGCTCTAGACATCAAACGAGGTTCTATAGGTATAGTGGAATTATTCCAAGAGATTGTCTCTTGGCAACCAAAAATTCCTCGTCAATCTATCTGTTATTATGATGTGGAGAGAATTTATCCAATATGTTTCTTTGATAGGGCTTCCTCCGATGGTGACTATGAATGTGCGGTTATTCTTCAATTTGACCTAGATGTTCACTTCCATCTATCTTGATATGGTAGAGGACACAACGGTAGGGCTGAGTTATTACCTCTTTGGGGTGCCCTGCAATGTGTTTCCTCCCTTGGCATTGACAAAATCTTAATCATTGGAAACTCCTTATTTATGATTAATTGGGTGAAAGGAATCTCATCTCTTGATGTCCCTGATCTCTACAACTGGTTGCTATAGATTAGGAATTTTCTACCTCTCATCTCGGAAATTAACTCCATGCATGTCTACCGGGAACAAAATTTGGAGGTAGATTCTCTTTCCACTCTCGGCCTCTATAGATTAGGAATTTCCTACCTCTCATCCCGGAAATTAACTTCATGCATGTCTATCAGAGGTAGATTCTCTTTCCACTCTCGGCCTCTCCATCTGCCTTGGGTTCATGTTCTTTAAACTCTTTTATGGTGGTCAGAGCAATGACATGGTTTTTTTTAGATCTAGTTCCCTCCCCTATCTTTGTTTTCTTTTTGTTTCCATTTTTGCATTGAACTAAATGGCTTTTTGTTGGTTTTGCCTGTTTATTATTTCCTTTTTTGTTGTGGTGAGTGATGCATCCCTACTCTCTTTCGATTGATGATTTGACACCATAATAGATTACGTCATGAGACAGATGTTGGTGGAACATACTTACTCTTGTCTGCAATTTATCTTGTAAAGAATCATGAATAAGTAAAAAAAATTCTTTACTGAATGGAAGTTATGTTTTTTCATCTTAAAAGAAATGCTTTGCTATAAATTATTTATTCATGTAAAAAAAATTATTCATGATGATTACCATAAAATATTTGAGGATTGACTGATTGGGATTCTGAGAGGACGGAGGCGCGACGATTTTTATGCCGCCTGCAAAATTTCTGCAAACCCTACACCGTGATCGCTTCGGAAGGATCGAGCTGCGCCGCCAAACTACTGCTGAAAGCCTTCAATGGAAAAGCAGCTTGGAGGGGTGGGCTCTGCGCCCCCTCCCCTGAACACCCCAATCTATGACACGAATCAGAACAAGACTCCACTGACCCCTTCTGGCACTGTCCAAGAATCTGAGCAGGGAGGACAAAGGACGAATGGAAAAGAGATGCCCACAGCTCAGCCTGAAGCAATGGACACAGAAAAAGAACGCACCAAAAAGCCTCTTCGTCACAGCCAAAGGCGACCTTGGCAACCTGTATTCCGAAGGATGCAGAGCATCAAGGTTGATCTGCCAAGTCATCGCATAAACGGTGAAATCCAATACATGCAAGATCACGTGTTAATAGGAAAGTTTCTTGGCTTCTGGCCTACTGAAAAGGCCTTGCAGGGATGGATAGCATCAAAATGGAAACCCAAAGGACAGGTTACTCTGCAACTGGGATCGAAAGGCTTCTTTACAGCCATCTTCCATTGTGTGGAGGACAAATCTAGGGTATTTAAAGGCAGCCCATACTTCTTTAACTCCTCAGGACTGTATCTCACGGAGTGGAAACCAAGATTCAACCCTGATAAAGAATACTTCAGCTGGGCTCCCGTATGGATACGAATGTATTCCCTCCCAGTGGAATACTGGAAGGAAGAAACGTTGGCAGACATTGGAAACAAACTTGGGACCTTCATCAAAGTTGCAGAGGAAACAAAGTCCCGCAAATACACCTCGTACGCCAGGATCTGCGTACAGATGCACTTGACCAAGGCTTTAGCTGACTCGGTAAGTCTCTATCATGATGACTTTGAATGGACACAGTCACTAGATTATGAGCATATCCCCTTTCGATGCCACAAATGCCATGTGCATGGCCACCTCTTCCGAGACTGTCCTCTTAACATGTAATCTAAAGCCTCCTCCACTGAAAACTCCAAAGACTCGGAAGGCTTCACCAAAGTTCCTAACCGCCGTAGGCATGCAAAGAAAAGCCAAACAGTCCTTGATAATACTGCTAAATCGGACTCCTAGAACAGATTTACTCCGCTTGCTACCCAGGACCTACATAGCTCTGATCCCCTGGAAAATATTTCTTTGCCTTCATCTTCCCTCAACCCCTCAGCCCCCATGCAGACTTCCGATCCAGATTACTCTCGCCCCTCACCTCATCAAATGAAAGACATCACAAAAGTGGTTTTAGATCTCAGCCCCCTGCCCCCGGGAAAGGGAAAATCCGTTCTCGATCTTAAGCAGCAGGCTTCAACCATGGATTTAGATGCAGATCTTGCTCTAAGTCTATAGGAAGCTGCAGATGAGGAAGATCAGAGCTCCCCTATCATCATGGAGGAAGATCCGGAGAATATTATCCTCGAGGGTCTAGATATCTTCAAACTTGAAACAACCTGTAAACAAAAAGAATTCAACATCATCCCCCCTTGGCAAATAGACAGGCTTGAAGGAGTCTTGGCCAAAGTGCAGCACAATAAAAGTCTTGGTATACAAGGAGGAAGCCCGTTGGGACGGAAAAAAAACTCTCAAAGAAACCAAGAAAAGGGGACGCAAGACAGATCTTCAGAGGACCATAATAGTGGGAGAATTACTTATGGAATCGGGGCGATTCCCTAAGTTGACAAAGTTTTATAAACCCAAACCTCAGTTTCCATGAAGCTCATCTCCTGGAATGTGAGAGGACTCAACAGCCCCTCAAAACACCGAATGATCAAAAACCTGATTCAATAAGAAAAACCATCCATAGTTTTTCTTCAAGAAACCAAAAGTAGCAACACAGCTATTGAAAAGGTTCGAAACAAGATTTGGGCAGGTAGCAGCGCAATCTCAGTTGATGCCTCGGGGGCATCAGGAGGACTCACCATACGATGGAATCCGTAGACTCTTTCACTGAATGACTTCCATGCAACACATCACCTCATTCAAGCGTCCTTCCACCTCATTGGCACTAACATCCACGAGAATCTCTCAAATGTGTACTTTCCGCAAAATATTCATCAAAAACTAGATCTGCTGGAAACAATCTCTATTCTAAATGAGAACAGGCAGTACCCCCTCTGGATCGGAGGAGGAGACTACAATATCATAAAATCGATGGAAGAAAAACAGGAGGCAGAACCAGCCTAGAGAGTGACAGCAATGGTCTTAGAGAATTTATTCAAAATAATCAACTCATGGACATTCCAACCTCAAATGGAATTTTTACTTGGACTAATAAACGCAGGGGCATTCATCATATAGCCTCCAGGCTCGATAGGTTCCTCCTATCGGAAAATGCAATACATCTAGGTGGGGACTTTAATGCGTCAATCATACCCCAAGGAGGATCTGATCACTGGCCAATCATGTTACAATGGTCTAGGCCCGGCACTCGCTGCAATCGACCCTTCCGTTTCGAGGCCTTTTGGCTTACAAATCCAAAATTCAAGGCAGTGGTAGAAGAAGCATGGAAGTCCTTTATCCCGCCAGAGGGGGCCAAAATGTATCAATTCCAACAAAAGTTGAAAAACTTAAAACAAGTCCTCAAGATCTGGAATCGCACACAATTTGGCAACATACAGGAGAATCGCCAGAGGCTGGAAAAGCAAATGGAAGCACTTCAACAAACTCTCATTCGAGAAGGCAGAACAGAGGAACAGACACAACAAGAGCAGATCCTTTGGAATCAAATAGAAGAATGCAGGCGGCAAGAGGAAATTATCTGGCATCAAAAATCCAGAATCAGCTGGCTAAAAGATGGGGAAAAGAAAACCAAATTTTTCCATAAAACAGCCATCCAAAGGCGTATGCACAACAACATCACCTTCATAAACAATCAACATGGGGAAAGAATAGAAGCACATGAAGATATGGAGAAGGAATTCACAGGCTACTTTCAGGATATCCTCAGGGAGCCCACAGGTAACAGAGATGAGGCAATCAGAACGATCACGCAACACATCCCTCGAATAATAACAGAGGACCACAACAATAAACTGCTTCAACCTATATCACTAAAGGAAGTTGAAGAAGCTATGAACCAACTTAAGGATGGAAAGGCTCCAGGGCCGGATGGTTTCACATCCAATTTCTTCCATGAATTCTGGGAGCTCATCAAAGCTGAAGTTTGGGAACTTGTGGAGGAATCACGAATTATGCATTGGATACTCCCGACCCTCAATACGACCTTCATAGCATTGGTTCCAAAAAGTAAAGAAGCGAGTAAGCCTGAAAACTACATACCTATAGCGCTATGCAATGTAATCTACAAGCTTATCACTAAGGTCATAGCGAATAGGCTCAAACCTCTCCTTCCACTACTCATTTCTCCAGAACAAACGAGATATGTCGAAGGCCGGCAGATCATGGATGGTATTATTCTATCAAATGAGGTGATTCACTCATTAAAGCTTCTAAAAAAACCAGGTATGCTTCTAAAACTGGATCTCTCTAAAGCCTTTGACAAACTCAGTTGGAATTACATTCAAAAATGCTATTGGCTTTTGGTTTCAGTTCTACTTGGACCAGATGGATCATGAACCTTATTTCCTCTCCCAGCTTCTCTGTCCTGTTGAATGGCTCGCCCTCCAAACCCTTTCGCCCCTCTCGGGGCATCATACAGGGGGATCCTCTCTCTCCTTTTCTCTTTGTTCTAATGGCAGAAGGTCTCAGTAGACTTCTTAAATCAGTTGTTTCCTCCCAAGATCTAAAAGGCATCTCTATTCATGGTCTTCCTTCTCAGTCACATCAACAGTTTGTTGATGACACCATGTTATTTGGAAATCCTTATTCACAAGAAGCCTCTGTTTTTAAATCCCTGCTTTCCATCTTCTCCGAAGCATCTGGCACATCCATCAACACCTCGAAGTCTCAGCTCTTCTTCTTCAACACCCCCCCCCTCTACACAAAGGAACATTGCCAGAATTCTAGGGTATACCATTTCCAAGCTACCTTCAACTTACCTAGGGGCACCCCTTGCGGACTTTGCAGTCAAACATGCCTCCTGGAAGACTCTTCTAGATAAATTAGAATCAACGCTTTCATCTTGGACTTTCCAGGCTTTTAACATGGCTAGTAGACTGGTCTTAATCAAATCGGTTTTACAGGCTATGCCTTTGTATCTCTTTTCCATTATGGCAGCTCCAAAATGGGTCCTCAAAACCATTTGCAACCTTCAATGCAACTTCCTTTGGGGTTCCTCTGGCTTAAACAAAAAATGGGCTCTTGTCAACTGGAAAGAAGTCTGCAAAATCAAATCAGAGGGAGGTTTAGGCTTGCGAGATCCACTTCAAAAAAATAATACAATGGGAGCACGAATGTGGTGGAATTGGATCACCAAGCCACACTCACTATGGGCTAGATTATGGCAAGCAAAATATGCCCCGGGTAGTCAATGGAAAGATCTCATCAGAATCAGTTCCACAACCCTAGGATCACCAATATGGAACACTACAAAGCTCCATAGCAAGTTCATTCAAGAGCACAGTTTCTAGGAGATTCACTCAGGTACAACAGCAAGGTTCTGGGAAGACTCATGGCAACAACTCCCAAAGCTGGCAACTTTATTTCAAAAGCCTCTATGGCAAATGCAGATGCAGCAGGCAAACCTTACTTGCGTACATCAATTCTTGGCAACAATCCTCAAATCATGACTTCCGAATCTGGAAGCAAGCCAGCCTTTGGCAGATGGATTGGCAGGGAGAATCGCACTCTGACATAGATCAAGAACTCACCTACAGAAGAATCTGATACTCCACCCATTAGGACCGACTAAGATGGGGTCACACGCCCAAAGGAACATTCACCACTAAGGAAGCTCATCAGCGAAGGTATTCAGAAATCCAGGAAAACAGGGACCGAATCTAGGAAAAGGTCTGGCAGCCAGGACTATGGCCCAAAATTTCAACATTCTTATGGCTTCTCAGCAAACGGTGCATACTCACTTGGGATAACCTAATAAAATGCGGATTCTTTGGGCCATCACGATGCCCAAATTGTAACCTCCACTCTGAGACCATCAGTCATCTAATGGAAACTTGTCAACTAGCTACACAACTTTGGAAGAAAATTTAAAACAGCAACATGAGATCGGAAGCAAGGATGGAAGATGTAACAGAAAATATAAGGAAATGGACCAAGAACCCTTTTAAGAGCCAGCTTCTCAACTCTCTATGGAGTCTTTTACCAGGCTTTCTATACTGGACTCTTTGGAAGGAAAGAAACTATAGAACCTTCAATAATACCTTCAGGTCAATAGATGCTCTGTGGCTCATCTTCAAAAAGAATTTACAAGAAACTCTTGCTATCAGAACATGGTCTGCTACAGATCTGCCAGACTCTCCAAAGGAATGCGACATTCTGAAAGCATGGAATTTGGATCTCTCCGTTCTAGCAAAGGTCAGCATTCGTCCCACAATTAGTACCACCTCATCAGCAAGCTGGCTCCCTCCGGCAAACAACTCCTACAAGCTGAATTTTGATGGGGCTGCTAAAGGAAATCCCAAACCCATGGGCTTTGGAGGAATTTTTAGAAGCCATACTGGAGCAATATTGCATATATTCTATGGATCGATTGGCAAAGATACTAACAACGCAGCAGAAATGGAAGGACTCTGTGCAGGCATATGCATAGCATAACAAAAACATTTCTTCCCTCTGGAGGTTGAAGGAGACTCTCTCTTTCTTATAGCTGTTGCACAAAGAATACAGGAAGGTACTCCAGCTGTTAAGGTCACTTCAAGCTGGCGATTGCTGAGCCGGCTGGAATCACTGGAGGAAAAACTAAAAAATCCGCCAAGCATCGCCTTCCAGCATGTAAAAAGGACAGCTAACCAAGTAGCAGACAGGCTAGCTAACCAGGGTGCATCTTAGTTAATTCCATACTTCTCAGGTTCACTTGATATGGTAGATGATGATAAACTCAAAAAGGACTGCATTTATTTGGTGCAGAAAGATCTCTCCCTCCCGGATGCGGGTGTCTAATAGGCGTAGTGGACAGATGGGGCGTCACATGGGCAGGTGTCAGCCCATTAGTGACATGCAGTACCCCGCGGTAGATAAAGGAGGCTCGCATGTTGTAGAACTAATGTCGGCATTAATGTTGGTCATGTCGTCCATACTCGGCTGCCTGGCTAACTGCGCGATGGAGATTAATACACCCGAAATTCCTTCGGCATTTGTGCATACCACTGCATTCATCTGGCATTCTACTGCTTCACTGTTGCATCACTCGGTGGAGTGGGGAAGGGAACAAGAGCATCCATGCTCTGCAGCCAACTCAGGGACTGCCATACGCCAGAGAAATCGGTGTTGTGAGCTCAATTTGGCAGCCCTCGTCCTAATTAAGTCCTCCTCACGAGGTTCCTGCACGCAAGTTCATCTTCGAAATTCAGAAATGCGGGGTGAGCGACAGAGAATGTGCAGTAGGCGCGGAGGCTCTCACGGACGGGCCACCACCCAGCGGCCTGCCCCCACTTCTCCTTCCTCCTCCATCGAAGTTACGTCTAAGCCGCAACATTTCCATGGCAATAGAGCTGGGCGCGACAGAGGAATGGAGAGCGAACGAAGAATGGATTGTGGGCATGACGAGCATCCTATGGTCAGGTATCGGATACCCTACGCTCTCGCTAATTCCACTTTTATTATCTCTGTAACGGTTGAGCATTGTGATATTCTTAGATAACCGGCAGAAGCCACTCTGGATTTTCCTCCTCTTGTTCATGGGACAGGGCCTATTATCGACCTGCAACGCCCTGTCAGGGAAAGCTCCCACTTAGTCTGTCCATCAGCTCTTGCAGGTCCAAGCGAACCTGACAGGGAAAGCTCCCCCATAGCTTGTCCACCAGCTCTTGCAGGTCCAAGCGCGCCTGTTCAGGGACGACCTTCCAGCGTGATGATCCCTCCCTCTCTCTGATTTTGATGGCTCTCTACATTTTGGGTGCCAAATTGAGGAAGCGCCCTACACCACGGACGATGAATGAGCAAGACAAGCAGGTCGCTCTCGGCAACCTAGGCCGTAACAGCTATATTTTGTCTTTGTTTTCTTGTCTATGTATCAGTTCAACAGCATGGGTATGTCTGTCTATGTGTCGGCAGTTTGGGTATATATGTTCGTATGTCTACGGGTCCCTGTTATGCACTGTTTAGAGTCATGGTTTCGAGTCTTAGAGGCAGTAGATACAACAGAAGACAGTAATTCAATTTTGACTGTGTTCAATTTTGGAAGATGCAATCTGGGTAAATGAACAATTTTTGGGCAGGATTACTGAGCCATGGCCCTTTTGTAACTCCTATGTAATTTTTGCCTTTTTTTAGTATTATAATAGAATTTAGCCTTACTCAGAAAAAAATAAATAAATAAAAATATTATATATATATATATAATTTGAGGATTGTATTCAAAATGGTAGATTGATTCAAAATCTCTATTACAAATCTTTCTTTACACTCCTTCAATATTTAATGACGTTAGAAACACTTTGGCAAACTTTTTCAACCCCGATGGAAGTATTGTTGTTGTTTGTTCCGCTGCACGTTAACATAATGCCAGTCACACCCGTAGATGGGAAATCGTATCCATTTATTCACAAACTCTGCTACCTCAATAAATACGCCAATGGCAGCGATTACGAGAGCGACGTCAAGACGGTATTGGTGAATGCCGCTGCGCCGAGAGGCGGTTTCGCGACATATACAAATGGCCAAGTCAACGGCCTTCCCCATTGCCGCAACGACGTGTCTGAGCAGGACTACCAATAGTGCTCCATATACGTATGCCCAAGTCAATGGCCTTCTCCATTGCCGCAGCGACGTGTCTGAGCAGGACTGCCAAAAGTGCTCCGCTGCGGCATAAGAGATGCTTTATCAAGACTGTCCCAACGCAATTGGCGCTCGGATTCAGTTGGAATTTTGCTTCATTCGTTATGAGAAATACAGTTTTGCCTCTGCTCTGGATACCACCGACATCTATGCTCTGGAGAATGTTAATACCAACGGCGACGTCAGAGGTTTCAATCACACTCTCGGGGCACGCAAAGCAAAGCTCCCGTGAACGTGAAGAGATTTGCCACTGGATCGAGGGTGGTGAATTCTTCTGTGACCATTTATGGGTTGCAAATGTGCTTCACAAGTGTTGCAGGGCCCCACTGTGGTGTTTGTTTGGAGAAGCCATTAGAGATATGAATGAGTGTTGCTCTTCACGGGTTGGAGCGCAAGTGTATATGGGTAGTTGCACTTTATGCTTCTAGACATATTGCTTCTATAACCAACGCACCTACGTACCATGAGATTGACGTAAGCGCAAGCTCGGTGAGCCCCTGCTTGCCCTTAAATAAATAAAGGTCACTTCTTACATTCCCTTTTGCTTCTTATATTCGCTGTACTCTAGAATCTACGACCGCAAGATCACCTACAGAAGCAATAACCAACGCACCTACGTACCATGAGATTGACGTAACCGCAAGCTCGGTGAGCCCCTGCTTGCCCTTAAATAAATAAAGGTCACTTCTTACATTCCCTTTTGCTTCTTATATTCGCTGCACGATGTACTCTAGAATCTACGACCACAAGATCACCTACTTACTTACTGTGGGGCAACCAATAGATCCTATGTTATTGGGTCATTAATACTTAACCGTATTTTATGCTACTATATCTTATGGTATCACTGGTGTGAATTTATATCTGACAGTAGTGGATGACATGCTGACCATTCCGACCATACATAAAACCATGCTATGCATCCGAGATACGACGAGCTGAGCGTGCATGTCACTCCGTGTTTTCCGATGTTTCCATTTTTTCGGAGCAGAACCTGTAAATACGGACAACAGATGAATTTGAATTTATATTTACCGCTCGAAATTTGAAATTTGAAATTATATACCGCCCAGCCAATGTTTTCTTGGAGCTGCTAGTTATTTGTTGCGGTTCCGCATCAGAAATTTGAAATTATATTTAACTGCTCAACCAATATTTTCTTGCAGCTGCTAGTTATTTGGTTCCTTTCCGCATCGGGTCGAACCGCGAGATGCCGACGAGAAAATGTTCGAGGAATTCGTTCGGGCTGATGTCCAGCGATTGAAGTTTGCAGATATTGAAAATGGCGAGCTGGAACTGGCCGGAAAAAAGATTGGTGCTTAGATTCAGAGTCCTAAGGTCGGATAACAATTGAATTTGAGTTGAAATTACTCCACTGAGTTCCTTGTTGGAGAGATCAGGCGAGATCGGTTCTTCATAAAAGCAATGGATGTCAAGGCTGCCACTGCCATGGCCAAAGTTAGCGGGGTTGTCCACGGAACAGAAGGTCTATGCGGGTTATTGCCTCTGCAAACAAACTTCAGAAGATCAGTGCGTGAGACGTCACATGCTAATTCCCAAATTCAGTACAGGATCATCTTGACAACCAATTTGGCTCAGGTACTTTGATCAGATCATCTCGAACTTTCTACTTTTCGTAAATAAATATCTAACTAAGCATTACTTCTATGTTTAGCCGTTTGTGGGCATGAAATCCAGATTATAGTTTAATGTTTATTTTCAAAAACACTTCCATTGCAGGTGGTCGAAGTAGAGTGGACGCGCAGAAAACGGATTCAGGAGTTGACACTGTAGGAAACAAATTACTTGCCTCCACAGCACTCGATGAAGTGGGAGGAGTGGTCTGTTACTTATGCTTTAGAAATTCATAAATTTCTGTTATGGTTGCAGAACACGTTGATTAACAACAAACCCGTCTTTTCCATCGTTGCTTTGGCTTTGATATTGAGCCTCCTTGTATTTGTGTTGCTTCTCCTCTTTCTAGTCCTACGAGTATCAGCTCCTCTCATCGCATTGGCTATGGAGTTTGTGACCAAATTATTGCATGTGTAACGCTAGTATACAAACACGTATATACATCATTCATATGTTTTGTGAACACCTGCTATTGGTATTGATCTAAATCAGTCGGTCACAATGTTTTTGTCTTTGCAAAACACTGCCTATTATGGAAGTTACAGGAATACCGAGAGACTAATGATAGGGCTCATATTTTTAAATATTATGCAAAAATTCCGGATGGATGACATACAATCTCTGCATAACGACTCGAGAATATCTTAATTGTGAATTTATAAAAGGATTGAATGATGAAATACATTGACGATGGATGCACGCTTATAATCTCTGTATATCACTCGACAATCTGTCTCGTATGTTTTAATACGATGTGGACTAAATCTCTTATTTATGAATTTATAAATTTTAACGATCAAACCCATTGACAATTGATGCAGGCTTGTAATTTCTGCATATCAATGTTATGTGCCGCTGCACAATCATGCAATACTATATTTTTTTTGATAATGTTTATTTTTATTTTTATTTAAAACAATTTCACATGAGATTCCTCATTGCTTTTCTATGCCCAAAATAGGGACGTAGATGAAGATTTCAACACCATACATACTTTATGCTGTTGAATATTATAATTTGCTCAATGTAAAGGATACTATTGCCCTAATCCCTTAATACTTGCTAGATTGGGTTTTTAAAGTGGAAGAATTGTATAGCATGAAATTTGAAGGGAAAGTTTATATTTCAAATTAAAAGATTAATTATATTTTGGATTTTTAATATTCACAAATTAAAATAAATTATTATTTTCATATAAAAGGGAAAATATTTTAAAATTTTATGTATATCTCACACATCACAATTTTTACTGGATTAAGTTGTGAGGATCTACAAATCTTCCTTAAAATAAGAACTTTGAGTACATTTCAAGGGTATTTAAAACATAAAATTTAAGTACATTTCAAGGAGTGTATATAGATGACATTGGTTCACCTGTATTACAATTCATATAGAAATCATATATATTTACTTAAGCTCTACACATGAATCAAATGGGGAGAATTTCAATGGATCGTTTACTTATAATATATATAGGAACCATATGGAGGAAGTTCAGTAGAATCATTTACCTTTTCATCTAATATGGATATCATTACTCAATACAATGAAATTGTTTTTCTTTCTTATAAGACTCAATTGTTCACATAATTTCAATGAGTTTAGAAAAATAAAAATAAAGAGTGTATTATTTTATAGATATCATTGTAATTTTCAATAAAGAAAGAAAAACAACTATTTAAAACCAAACCAACAACAACAAAATTTTCCATAAAATAAATATAACTTACAAGAATATTTTTTCACAAGAATTATGGAGTCAATGATTAGTGCACATGTGCATTCCTATGCATGACACCATTTGTAAAATAACATAGAACTGACATTATTTTTAATCAACAAAAAATGAATGAACATTGAAAATGGGATAATAAGGAATCATAGCTCGATTTAATCAATTTTAATCTCAAGTGTTTGTTGTCATATCTTCAAAATAAATAGGCATAAACCAAACATGCTGGTCATATTCATAAATGCAAGAAAGCTAAGAAAGTAGTAAATGCAATCAAAGAGTAGGATATAAGACAATTTGCATTTTTAAATCCAAACACTAAGAGGCTAAGGTGTTGATTGGAATTGAAATTGTTTTTATCTACGAATAACAAAAGATTTCACCACAACCAAAGTTTTGATCTTCATTTCCCACTACTAAGACACAACTGTAATAAATTATCAAGATATGGAGAGAAATTGTTAGAATTCATTTTTCTAATTGTTTTATATATATATCTATACTATATATATATATATATATATATATATATATATATATATAATATCTATTATATATATTATATATATATATATATATATATATATATATATATATATATATATAAAACGGTGTAAAACATATATAAAGTAAATTTTTATCCTTCAGGTGAAAAAATTAGAAATGGTTTTCTTTACAAATTTGAAAAGCAATGTTTTATTTTAATTTGATTTATATGGGAAAATTTGTATACCATTATATACCCCTCTATCAGAGGCTAAAGGGTTCTCAGAGGGTAATGATGAATTCAAATTTGAACCCTATATCCATACAAACTCTAGTTTAACTAAAATCCAATGCTAGTGAGATAAACTAGAATTACTCTAAAGGAGAAAATATTGTGGAGAGGAGTTCAGAATCTAGAAAAATTTATGGTTGAGGTACTTAAGTATCTCAAGGTTGAGCACAAAAGAAATTATACATTTTCCTCATACTAGCCTATTGAATGTGTGTCTTAGTGCAATAAAATGGATACATATCAACTAAAGGTTGACCACCCAAAGAATTACACATGTAGCTCATAATGAATTAATTGTAATTTATTTCTTATTTGTAATTATTTTTTTTCTAAGTACAAGTTTTTTAATTATTTCTAATAACTATAAAAATATGTCTTGGTCTTCCAGTAGGGAAACTAGGTGAGGCATAAAATTTCATTTTCTTTAAGGGCCACACAAAATTTTTAGTAATAGTGTACCAAAAATCCAAAAACTTTGTTTGAAATAAGTGGCCTCTAGGGTTATACTCAAGCAAAAAAAAAAAGTAACTAGGACTTGATAGTAAATAACCAGAGAATATAGTTAGCATTCAATATTTTCTAGAGCCTCAGGCTTCCACATGGATAGGATCCCCATAATCTCTTGCAGAACAATCTAGAGCACGGGGCAAGTCAAGGCAACCTTCAATTTTCTCTAGTCTTTGGTCCATCGAGTGCACTAACACCTATAATTCATTCAATTAAAGAAGCATCTCTTCTTTGGAAGTGTTCCTATCCACCAACACATAGCCAAACAACAACTTGAGGTGTTAGTGAAGAATAACTATAATGATTGAGGTGACCCCAAGAGTGGCCTATGTTTGGAACTTGTCTTGCTACTTTGGCAAACACCTTAGAGTTAGTAATGTATTTTTTCTCATGTGAAATGTCACATTCAACATGGGAAATTTCTTCTTGAAGGCTTGTATTATTAAAAAAAATATGTATTATATTGTTTAATTATTTTTGAAAGTTTGGTAGTGGTGATGCTATATCGTGGTCATATCCAAGAATAACATTCGAATAGAGTGGAGAATTGAATCATTGTCTTAAACATCTAGGAGTACCTTAACAACACAGTGATCACCATTATTCAAAACCCGTTGAGATTTTTTTGTTTATTTTAAAATTAATTTATAATTTTTAAAACTATTTATTAAAATATTTCTTAAATTATCATTAAAAATAATAATTACAAAATCTAATTATTAATAATTTTTAGTTAAAAATATTCTTAACTTCATTAAAGCTATGTTAAAATATTATTAAAAAAATCAATTTATTACAATGAAGGATATATATTAAACAACCTAATTATCATATAGATGTGATCATTTAATATATATAATTATATTTAAATATAAAATATTGACGTAATTTAACTATTTTATAGTGCAGTTCACACAGTGTAGCTTAATTAGTGATCATTCTATTCAAAAGTATTATATAAATTACTAGATTAAAGGCTCAAAGTCCCTGTGGATTAAGCCAACAAAAAAAAATAATAATCATTATTTTATTTTTTATTTTTTTGGTATATTTTCTAATCAATTTTTCTTAAATATTGGGTAGGGATTTATTAGTATAGAAACAAAAATAATTCCTCAAGTAAGAGATCTAAATCTAGTGGAAGATATAATCGCCAGGAAAATTTGTACATGTATATTGGAGATGCAAAAAAGAAGACATAAAGAAAAGGATCTTAGGATATTGCTTCTATAGAAGAAAAACCTTTAGATGAAGTAGGGGATGTGTACTTGCCCTTTTCATGCACACATGTAGATCTTGAGCCATGGTTGGTTAACTCAATTGAATCTTTTCATATGACTCGTCCCAAGGAGTGGTTTGTGTGTATGAAAGGTACGATTGAAATGAAATTTTCCTAGGATATTTATTGACAACCAAAACCATAAGATGAGGAAAATTCACATTGAATCTCATGGATGGAAGGATTAAAACACTCTTTGGTGTTCTACACATCACAGTATTGACCATATATTTGATTTCAATAATCAAGATGAGTGATGCAGGTGTAAAAACAATGTTTGAAAATAAAATGTATAGAATAGTTCAATGAGCAATGGTATTACCAAGAGGAGTTAAGCTTTGAACTCTATATATGATATTGAGAAGGACTATTAGTGATGGGTGCAACAATCCATTTGTTCCTCATAATGGAATTGAAGAAGGAAAAAACCCTATAGTATTTAGAATAAGACTATGCTATCGAATAAAAAACTGGGACATACCAGAAAGAAGGGCCTTCAAGAACTACATGGTAAAGGTATGGTAGAATGTATGTATAATTACTCTCTATATTTTGATTTATATGAGCATTTCCTATACAAGAAACATAATTAGGTAATATTATCCTCTAGTAGTATGGCAAAAAAATAAATAATGTAGTGGATGCATAATGATGTGTTTAGAAATGTGTTGGTTCAATCACTAGGAAACTATATGCATTATGTCTCATTTATAGATGAATTCTCAAGAAATACGTAAATTTATTTTGTCAGGAATAAACCTGAAGTGTTTGACAAATTTAAAACTTTAAGGCTCTTGTGGATATTTAGACAAAGATGAAACTAAAGGCAATGAGGATGGATAACAATGGAGAATTATTTGGGAATGAATTTGAGGAGTTCTAAAAGAAGTGTGATATAACAACACATAATACTACCCCATATACACCTTATCACAAGAAGAAAATCTATTTTGGGCCACAAATCTAAGAAGCAGACCAGACCTTAGTGAATATTAAAGGATTTGTGGGTGATCTCTAGTGATTGTTGAGGGCCGTGTTTGATCTGTGGAGCAGGCACAGACTTGAGGGACAAGTTTGGGTCTATATGTGTATAGCTTTGGTGGCATTTCCTATTTTGAGGGGTTGAGATACTCTATGTGCAATCCAAGGTAATTTTTGGCAGATTGGTATGATATTTGTGTGTGGGCATATCTCTAAAAGGAGTTGCAGTCTTGTACAATAGTTAGATAGGAGGGTCATAGCCTTGTACCTCAGTTAGAAGGTGGTCAAAAGGCCAAAACAATGGATGGAAAGACCTTAGAAAACTATGGCAGCAATAGCACAAGGGAGAAATTTCACAGTATTTAGGAGGTTGTTAGAGCATTTTGGAGAGGGATAATAGGTTGTTGGAAGCCCTAAATAGGAGCAGAGGCTATAGCAGAGACACACCAGCCCTAAGGTATGTATTGATGATGTGTTTAAGGATGATTTGTTACTAGAGGAAAGAGTCTAGATTAGACATTTGTATTGGATGCTCATAGATTATTGGAGGGTAAAGAGAGAGTGGGCCAAGTGTGGCCTAGAGTAGCACCTTGATCGACTAAGGTGGCCACTAGAAGAAGTAGAATTGGAGTAGCATAAAAATCAACTTATGGAGGGTTGTATAGGGTTGCTTCAATCCCTAATGAACAAGTCTCTTGAAGGACTAAGATATTATTAGAAGTGGCAGAAGAAGAGATCACAAATTTGATCAGCTAGGTGCAGTTTGTAGCCCTAGATTTGTCTTGTGGAGAAGGACATCTACAACAAATGTTGGTCAGTTCTCCATGCCCTAAGTTCATTTCTAGAGAAGGACAATCGATAGTGATAGAGGGAAGTCCCCTAGCCCTAAGTGTGTCTTCATTGGGCAACACAAAAAGGCACTAGTGGGAAGAAATTCCCAAAATAACTTAGGAGCAACAGTGAGAAGTTGAGAGTTTTTCACAAATGGAGTTGTGAACAACTCGGGAGGAGTATCAATGTGCTGATGCATTAAAAGATTAAAAAGTAGAGAGCATTTGGAGCTGATTTCATTGACCTAATGGAGTTGGCTCATTGATAGAGGCATATTAGAGTTGTTGCAGATCAGGATTTAAAGGACTAAGAAGATGTGTACAAGGTATGACTAAGGGAGTTGTGAGGAATTGTACATCAGCTAGACAGCCAGAGTACTTTATAAGGGTAGATTGGTTGTCAAAGGACTAACACCAAGCCCTAGTTGTTGTTTTCTCATATCAGTGGATGTATGAGGGCAATTATCACTGGCACATGAACCATAGACTATTGTATTATTAGTTTGTTAATATAACAAAGTTGGATTGTAAAAATTTGTAAGAAGTTGTCTATATTTGTCCATGTGTTGATTTAATATTATTTATTATTATACTATGCAAAGTTTCCTTGTTGTGATACTTGGATTGGTAACATCAACGATTTAAGATTCTATCTGAGACACTAGGATCACGTAAAAACAACATAGTATCAGTGTGACTTTGAAGGGCCAGTGAATAGAGTGTGCATTGTGAAGTAGCTCAAAGGGAGCTAGATTATATAAAGCATGGAGAAAAGGGTTCAAATGAAGTCATGGAGATGTGGTCTTGAATAGCATGGAAGTGAGATTGACTGGGAGTTTCAGTGAATTAGTGGAGAACTTGGCGAAAAACAATTTTTTGTAGGTTAAGTGGTTGATCATGAACTTCCTATGAATTTCCATGGATTTTTTGGAAAGCTCGAGGATTTATTTGACATGGATGATATTGGTTTGATCGAGATTGCTTCATGTGATGGAATGGATATTGGTAGACTAGTTTCTTCATTAGATCATGATGTTGCATATCTGAGAGTGGAGGGTGTGCATAGGTGGTGTTTGATCCAGGAGGATGAGTGCTAGTAGGATTGAGTTGGGTTGATGATGAAACATGTTCCACCGCAACTTAGACTCGCCTTGTAGGACAAGAGGCTAGTAGTAGATTAAGTCATTGGAGACCATGTAAACTCAGAGGGAGTAGCCCTATGGAAGTGTTTAGGTCTTTAGGTTAATATGAGATGATGCAAAGGAACTATCGATATTACAAGGTTAATTATACAAAGTATATTGCAGTGATGGATGCCATATGGGCTAGTGTCATCGGTGATGAAGTTGATGGAGACTTCCTAGTGTTGGAGGTACCTGCCTCGCTAAGAGGAAGTGTTGATATTTGTAGCTTGAGAGGTACTCCAAACCCTAGGATAGCGACGACTTCAACTTAGACCAGATGATGCCGTAATAATATATACTACATGTAGGCATATTGATAAATCCAATGTTGTTTGTCAAGGAAAATTTGCAATTGGTAGGCCTAGGAGATTCAATTATGCACCACATTTAACAAGGGACATGCGATCTATTGTCCAACATTTAATCCAAAGAGGTTTTAATGTTACAATGATATGGGATAAGTTCATCTCTGATTTGAAGGATGGACTCAGTGAGTTATACACACGGACATCTTGAGATACATACATGACAAGACAAGATAAATTAAACATTTACAATGATACCATAAGGCTAGAGTATGTTAAATATCAAAGTGATCCAATCAGTGTAGAATGTTGGTATAAGGAACACATTTAGAGCTTTTTCTTCTACCAGAAACAAGATCTTGTTGAAAACATCCCTTTTATTATAGGCATACAAACAAAGTGGATGTGTTCAATGATGATAAAATATTCTCACAACAATATAATCTCAATGGATTCAACATTTAGTACAAATAAGTACGGGGTGAGTACAAAATTACCCTAAACCTAATTCATTTATTCAACACCATTTTAATGCTTGTATCTTATATAAATATAATTATGTACTTTGTTTGTAATGTAGTATCAACTTTACACTTTAATGGTCTTCGACAAACATCACATTGGGGTTCCCGTAGCTTGGGTGATATCATCACGCAATACTATAGCTGATATTTGTAAATGGATGTCAACTGTCTTTGCCATTGGGAAGAAAGAGCAACCAGATTAGCATGTTAAAGCCTTCATTACAGATGATGCTACTGCTGAAATTGAAGCATTAAGGTGATGTGTTTATTCTTTTTATAAGAGACATAAAAAATATTCTTAATGTATATTCTCTCTAAAAATTATGTTATTCTAGGTCTTCAATCAACTGTACAATATTATTATGTGTGTGGCATGTTCGTCGTGCATGGTTGAAGAATGTTGGAAACAAAGTCCAAGGAAGGGAAAACCCAATCCGAATTTTCCATGCTTTAGGAGAAATCATGCACACATGTGCAGATGATGAATACGTAAAAAAGGCAGTTGAAAATTTATTTGAAGGATTCAGTGACCATACAAAGTTTTTGGAATATTTTAAAACAACTTGGTTATCCAACAACAAAATATGTAAGTTTCTTATAAGTGGCTTGAATGACTCTTTTTTGCATGTCATATGTATAGTTATTAATTCATAACCAATAAATTTCTTTCTACAGATATGTGGGCAAAAGCGTACATAAATTTTCCACATTCCAATCAAAATACAAATAATGCGATTGAGTCTTACCATCGGTATATCAAGCAAAGGTACCTAAGTGAGAAAAACAATGCATGCCATAGGCGGGTTGATTGGTTGATTTATGTGTTGTTGACAAAGGTTGTATTATATTACAATCATATGAAACATTTAAAAGAAGCTAGTTTTGTACGACTAAGAAAAATTGAGGAACAGTTGAATTAATCCAGTTGTAGAGCTAACCAAATCCCAAATGAAGATTGTGTGCCTCATGAAAAGAGTAACAATGATTTTTGGGTTCGTAGCCAAAATAACAATACTCGTGATATTTGGTACAATGTCATATATAAAGATTCCAATCTACACTTTTGTAATTGCAAGTGAGCCTTAAATGGAAACATCTGTAAACATGTATTGAAAGTTGAGATGTTGGCAAGTAACATTAGCTTGGGTGAAAATGTATTCCCTAATGTCACTAATCCTACTACAAGAATTCCCAGAATTTTATTTGATTTGAATGAATCACCTATATTGGGCCTAGAAATCCAAACAGAGCTTCTACCATGCTTTGATTCTCCTCCCATTCTAAATTATCATAATGAAACAAGCAATTATGATTTAGATAATTTCTCATATAATGTTGAAACGACCAATGTACGACGAGATAGTGCAATATTTGAAGATGATGAGATGAAATGTGTTAACTCATCCACTCATGAGAAATTGAGATCCATAATACCTACAAATTTGGAACAAGCATATGCATTAAACAACTTGGTAGACAAAGTATGTCAAGAATACAACAAAATGTTTTTCAATACTATAACTCCATCCAAGATCACTACCAAGAGAAAACATAGTTTCTTGAGCCCAATCAATAAGAAAAGGTGTTGTGGTCACCAATCAAATGCAGGGAAAGATAAACTACAATTTGAAAGGGTTGGATGAGTTCGTGCAAAAAAAAAAGAGCATGAATGAACAGTTCGAGTTGTCTTCTCAACGACAAAGAACTGTGGAGCACATGCCTAAGTTAGTGCAACATTCTACTATACACAAAAATGGTAAATCTGATGTTATGCATTTCTTCATGTCAAATATGGTATACTATCATTTGCAATGCATATGCATAACTATATGAACCTTTTTTTTGTTACAGTTGACGGGCCAACTTGTCGAATCTAATTATTTGATGAGCATGTCGATGAAGGAAACTATAGCATTGGGAGCACTTCTCCAATCAGTACTATCCCAATTCCCTCCCCGAGGGTTCCTTCGCCTATTGTACAACCAATGGGGATGTATTGTTGGCCACACCCACCACCTTTTTCCTTCATAAATTCTCCCATGCCTATAACTGCCTCCCCAAACCCTTCCCAATTCCCACCCATCCCCTTTAACCATCCAACCTTCTCATTGTTCCAATCATCCACCCTTAACATTCCAATTTCCCCCCCTAGGGTGATCGCTCGCCCTAGGGTTATTCCCACTATCGTACAACCAATGGGGATGTATCATCGCCCCAACCCACTACATTTTTCCAATTTTTCACCCACCATGCCTTTATCCATCACCCCTGAACCATGCCTATATCCATCACCAAGTGCTCCACCATCTACCCAAGAAGGGCATTCTTCTCCATTGCCTTAGATCTTCATGGTGAGAATGAGTAGTTGATCAAAAACTTATCATTAATTAACGAAATTGATTATATGCATTTTTGATTTTACAACTAATTGGCTATTGAATTTTTGCAGCAATATCCCTTTGGAAATGCACTTGGGAGTGCCAAGAGTGGCGGTGACTTATACACCCAATTTGTAGATCAGTCGTGAGGTGGAATTTCCATAATGTCATTCATGGGCATGAACTTCCATTATCTATGTTGGGAATGAAGTTCCATTTTGTAGAAGAGAAAAATGTATAACTAGACAAATTTGGAATACAAATACATGAATTTGAACTTGTGTGTATGACAATGTCTTCATTGACTTTTAAATTCATGATGTGGATTTGATGTTATATTCTATCAATGTTACATTAGTTTTGAGGAATGTAGTTAGAATGGATTTATTTGTTTCATGTACAAGTTATCAATTTTGCAAGTTAAGTTACTTTTATATTTATATCTTACTCAATGTTGCACGCATGAAAAAACATATCATTACCAAGGAACTTTGCTTAGTTACAATAATAGATGTATCATGTACATGAAGAGAACATATATATGGATTTAGATTTATTTTAACTTTCTATTTATGAAAAAGAAAACTAAAGTTGAATTTATGAAAAAGAAAAGTACACTATACATGCCATATAAGAAAATCTGCAAAAATAGATAATGATTTGAGCCTTTACCACTTAACTACTAACATTTAAAGATGAAAACTTTATTGATAACTAGTGTAGTATTATTTGAGTTTTATGGATAGGTGGTTAAGAGACTTGGTTTCCCACTAGGCAAGTTGAGACCACATAACCAATCTATGTGGTGTAAATCTACTTTATAAACTAATGAATAAAAGATCTACCAAGCCTTAACTTATATAATTATATATATATTATATATATATATATATATATATATATATAAAACAAAAAAACAATTTTAATGTGGACAATGTAGTCCACATATAAAACATCTCAAGTAAAATATTTTAATGTCATATATATAGAATTGTTTTAAATTTTTTTGTATATATCATATAAAGAAATTGAAAAAATAAATTTTGTGGTTGTGTTGTCCATATTAAAACTAAGTATATACTAAGTAATAGCAGCAATGCATGCATTTAATTAAAACTAAGTGTGTGTGTGTGTGTGTGTGTGTATATATAAGTGAATATTTTATTTTTATTTTAAAATGGACACTTGTTAATTCTAGGTTAATACAAAGCCAATTACATATCTCCTTCATACTAGGTTGTAAAATGCACAATAAATCTATTGAGCACAATGAAAATAAAAATATTGATAAAATGAAATAAATGTAGCATTCACATCTAAACAATATGAATTTAATATAATGAGTATAAATAACTTTATTTATTTAAAATTATGAATACAAATAACATATTTTAATAGACTTACAATACAATGTGGATAGGTGGCTAACAGACTCGGTTTCCCACTAGGCAAGTTGAGACCACCTAACCAATCTATGTGGTGTAAATTTGCTTTATAAACTAATGAATAAAAGGATCTACCAAGCTCAACTTATTATATATATATATATATATATTTTATTATATATAACATATTTTTATTATATATATATAAAACAAAAAAACAATTTTAATGTGGACAATGTAGTCCACATATAATACATCTCACGTAAAATATTTTAATGTCATATATATAGAACTGTTTTAATTTTTTTTGTATATATCATATAAAGAAATTGAGGAAAGTGAGGGTTTCTACAAATCTAGGGTTATCAACAGCGACGCTGTAGGAGGGGTGGCAACAGAGACAAGTGCAGGAGAGTAAATCTTCCACGCGCAAACTGGGTCTGCGACGTCATAAAAAGAGGAGGAAGGTTATATAAAATAGGGAAGAGCTGAAAGAAGACATGGCAGGGGAACCAGGGAGGGGAGAGATCCCCTCCTACAAAAATGTGATAGCAGGAGAATCAAGTGGAAGCGGAATACAAAGAGAACCAAGGGGGAACAAAAAAGATGCGCCAGTAATGGGGAATCAATGGCAAACAAGACTTGGAGGCAAATGTCTACCCAGAGCTCTGAAAAAACCAAGGTTCGTAATCCCCAACAACAAACCTGAAGAGTACAGGTGTTATATGAGGGACCATGCTTTGATATGTAAGTTTGTAGGGTTTTGGCCTTCGGAAAAGGACCTGGAAAAGTGGATACAACAAAGATGGAAGCCGAAAGGACATACATATCTAAAGCTAGGGGCAAAGGGCTTTTTCACAGTGATATTTTCAAACTTAGAAGATAAGGAAAGAATCTTTGAAGGGGGACCGTATTTCATGAATAATGTTGGGTTATTTATGAGGCATTGGGAGGATTGCTACAATCTAGACCATGAAAAGATGTTAACAACACCTATCTAGGTAAGAGTGTTTGGCTTACCAATGGAGTTCTGGGACCCTGATATCCTGGAAGGCATAGGCAATACAATTGGGACTTTTGTCAAAGTAGCAGAGACAACAGAAAGAGGGAAGTATACATCCTATGCAAGGATATGCGTATATATGAATATAGCAGAACCACTGTCGGAGTTCATAGAGTTAGAATACCATGATGAAGTATGGCAGCAACCAATGGATTACGAACATATACCCTTCAGATGCAGAAGGTGTCATGAATACGGCCATCTCTTCAAACAATTCCCATTGAACAATGCAGAGGAAAAATCAAGGAAAAAAGAAGAAGAAAAAAGGAGGACAGAAGGTACAGAAGGAGGGGAAGAGGGTTTCCAGGAAATACCCAGAAAAAGAAGACCAAGGAAAGAATCGATAAGAATGCAACAACCAGTGAAAACATGGTCAGTAGAATGTCAAAACAAGTTCAAGGTCCTACAGGAAGAAGAAGGGGAGATGGAAAAAGAAGAAAATGTGGAGGAGCCTATGGAGCTCATAAAAGATATAAAGGAGCCAGATCTAAACCAGGGTAGCATGGCAGGAGGAGGAGCAGAGGAAAGCATGGATATGACAGTAGAACAACCTCAGACAGAGATTGATCCCTAGAAGGATAGAGGAAGCGAGGAGGAACGAATAATGAAAAGGCTATTACAGGACTGGAAAAATCTTGATGAAAGGTTTATCCCGGAAGTCCAAAAGCAACTGTATAAAGAGACATTTCAGAAATACAAGGAAAAGAAAGGAACTACTCTGGAAAATCAAACAGATCAAACAAGATCACAAGGAAACCCAAGTTTAGGAATGGAAAACTCTGGCAAAGGTGGTAGGAAAAGAGGGAGGCGGACAATGAGCGAAACCATTCAAGCGGTTGGAGAAATACTGGTTAACTCAGGCAGAGTCATACCTCTCTCAGAGGTATTTCAACAACCCTCCAAAAAGTTATAAAATGATAGTCACAAGTTGGAATATTAGAGGCCTTAACAGTAAAGGAAAATAGAGGTATCTGAAGGACAGGGTGAAGAAAGACAAACCCAGTATAATGATAATCCAAGAAACGAAGATCAACTCCCAAAAATTAGAAGAAATAATGAGAAAACAAAAAATTCGTTATGAGGTGATGGGTCAGGATGCGAATGGCACAGTGGGGGGTCTAGCAGTCCTCTGGAATCCTAAGGAGGTGCATTTTTAAAATTCGATAAGCTTACCTCGAATCCTCTCAGGCTTATTCAGATTGATAGGGTCATTTGAGTGGATTCTCATCACAAGGATCTATGGGCCGCACATACCAAGGGAACGAAAAAAATCCTTAAAAACATACAAACCACCCGAAAGATCTTCCGAGGGGTTCCGTGGATTGTAGGGGGAGACTTTAATATGATAAAAATGATAGAAGAAAAGAGAGGAGGTATAAATAGATCCGGTCAAGATATGGAAGAGTTCAATGAAATGATTACAAAGCAATGATTGATAGACATCGCGACAATAAATGACATCCACACTTGGAACAATAGAAGAGGAGGCAGAAACCAAATTGCTTCCAGGTTAGATTGATTCTTAATATCATAACAAATAATGAACAGGGATGTATTTGTGGAGGCCACGATAATGCCGGCGATGGGCTCAGATCATTGGCCAATTAGATTGGAGATAGACATCAAGAAAAACCCCCTCAAGTAGACCTTTCAGGTTTGAGGTCTTCTGGCTCAGGAATCCATAGTTTATATCTAAGGTAGAGAAATGGTGGACTCAAAGTCATCAAAAAGGAAAAGGTAAGATGCATACCTTTCAGCTAAAGCTCAAAGAACTCAAAGGGAAAATAAAAAAATGGAATAAGTAGGAGTTTGGAAACATATTAATGGAAAAGCAGAGGCTAGAGCAAAAAATGGAAGAGATACAACAAAAAATTATTATAGAAGGACGAAACGAAGAGAGAAGCAGAGAGGAGGGAATCCTAATTAGCCAACTTGAGGAGCGGAGGAAATAGGAAGAGATCCTATGGAAACAAAAGTCTAGGATAAATTGGCTCCGCGAAGGTGAAAGGAACACAAAGTTCTTTCACCAAGCCATGATCCAGCATAGGCAAAGGAACAAAATTTTCTCCATCAAAAACGAAGAAGGGGAGAGGATAACATAACACGAAAGGATTGAACAGGTACTAGTAGGGTACCATAAAGACCTGCTGACAGAACCACAAGTGGATAGAGGAGTGGGGACAGAAATAATCTTCAAGGAAATCCCAAAGATAATAACAGAGGACCAAAATATGGCATTGATGAGGGCAGCAACGCTAGAAGAAGTCGAGGAAATTGTGAAGGGTATGAAGAAAAACAAGGCCCCAGGACCGGATGGATACACAATGGAATTTTACCACGCAGGATGGCATTTTCTTGGACAAGAGTTACTGGAGGTGGTAGAGGAATATCGCATTAACCAGGAGGTATGGCCGGGTCTTAACTCTACTTTTTTT
>APFE030083577.1:29975-72477 GCA_000404065.3 Pinus taeda
TTCCTTGACAAATGAAAGCTTCCCTTGTAGAATGGAAGGTGGGAACAAATACAGAGTAGGCTGGTCCCAACTTAGTAAGGATGGAATAAATAAGGTTACTATCTTCTTTCTTAACCTTAACACCTTCCAAGAGATATCTAAGGGTCTTGAATTTTGACAAGAATCTTCACTGCAAGAAAAATTATTAGGATCCAATGTAAGCAACTCATTTTCAAGTTGATGGGCTCTAATTTCATTTTTAATCCCAAAAACTTTAGTGATTTGTTCCAATGCTTCATGAGGAGTATCAAGATCTACAATATGAAATCTAAGATCAGGAGAAATAGACATCCCTATCAAACCAGGTGCTTGATCTTGTCTATTTTCCCATTTATCAACCTTGTCTTCATCTTTTGGTTTCTTCTCTTGGCCCGTGGCTATTCTGTAGAGACCTTTACTTCTAAGTAAATCTTCCATGTAGGATGCCCATTGGAAGTAGTTAGTGCTGTCAAGAATGACTTGGCATGGACTTTCCATTTTAAAAAAAAATGAAGATGAAGATGCTGAAAGTAAGTGTTCCAATGGATAGATCTCGAAAAATTAGGCTGATTTAAAAAAAACGGCTCTGAAAAAGGCTTCCGGATGAAGAAGTTATGGCTTTTGAAAAAAATTGTTGAAGTCGCCGGCAAAGTGCGCGAATGTGCAGGAATGAAAAAAAACGCCCCCACAAAATGGAGATTTGAACCCAAGACCTCTACTCTCTTAAAAGAACTTTGAACCAATTGATCTATACAAAAATTTGAGAGAGAGAGAGAGAGAGGGGGGGCGCTTTGGTTTGCGTGCTTGCCTTGAGAAACCTCTTTTTCCCTACAAAACACAAAACACAAAACCCAACACGGACATGCAAAGAAAAACGAACCTTATGGCTCGAAGTTAGCTTTACCCAAAAAACTAAATATTTAAAAAATTTAGCTTTAGCCGAAAAACTAAATATTTTTCTCAATGTTTTCTGATTTTCCGAGATCACACTAAGGTGCAGGGAAAAGAGCATACGCATGAGAAAAAAAATCCTTCCTTTCTGTTTCTGATTTGCCCAGATCGCACAGAGTCGCAGGGCAAAGAACATACACAGAAATGAAGGGTATAGATCCGGTTAAAAAAAAACTAAATAAACCGAAACCGAAATAAGCAGAGAGAAAATAACAGTAAACTGCAAATAAAGACTGTATACCTCCAGATCTTAAAAATGACGCAGATAGGGCTACCGGAAACCTTTCCGCGTGAAACGAAAGGGGTTCCTCACTGGAACAGATGCTCCGAACACAACAGAGCAGTCCTCTCGGCCCGAATGCAGTCAGAAACAGTAGATCTAGGAAACGAAAACTGCATGCAGTTCTACCGGCTTCAGATTTGGATCACCAACAGACGCGGCCCTCAAATAGCTCTGATACCATGTAGGAATTTACAGGGTAAGTTCCTCAGACAGAACACCAAAAGGACACCGCTCACAAATAGATCACCGATCAATACACCAGTATTTTGACGTGGTTAAAACCCTCAGAGAGGGAAACAGTCCACGGCCTGCGCCAACATGGCTACTACAGGCAATTTATTAATAAAAGAATGAAATTTACATAAACTTCTCTCATGCACGGTTAACCTACAAATGACCCTCCATGCGCTTTAAATAGAATTCATGGACCAATCGGGTGTCAAGCCACGGATCAAGTGTCGGTAATACCGAGGAGAGAATGAAACGTCGGATCACTACATATCGTGACCGTCGGATTGTAAGTTACAAAATGTACAACGGTAAAGAAACACACTTTACCTAACTCTATACCTAACTCTATACTAGACCAAGTTGAACTTAACTATTCCTATGTGTCGGAATATCCTAACACCTTAATAGACCTTTCAGGTTTGAGGTCTTCTGGCTCAGGAATCCATAGTTTATATCTAAGGTAGAGAAATGGTGGACTCAAAGTCATCAAAAAGGAAAAGGTAAGATGCATACCTTTCAGCTAAAGCTCAAAGAACTCAAAGGGAAAATAAAAAAATGGAATAAGTAGGAGTTTGGAAACATATTAATGGAAAAGCAGAGGCTAGAGCAAAAAATGGAAGAGATACAACAAAAAATTATTATAGAAGGACGAAACGAAGAGAGAAGCAGAGAGGAGGGAATCCTAATTAGCCAACTTGAGGAGCGGAGGAAATAGGAAGAGATCCTATGGAAACAAAAGTCTAGGATAAATTGGCTCCGCGAAGGTGAAAGGAACACAAAGTTCTTTCACCAAGCCATGATCCAGCATAGGCAAAGGAACAAAATTTTCTCCATCAAAAACGAAGAAGGGGAGAGGATAACATAACACGAAAGGATTGAACAGGTACTAGTAGGGTACCATAAAGACCTGCTGACAGAACCACAAGTGGATAGAGGAGTGGGGACAGAAATAATCTTCAAGGAAATCCCAAAGATAATAACAGAGGACCAAAATATGGCATTGATGAGGGCAGCAACGCTAGAAGAAGTCGAGGAAATTGTGAAGGGTATGAAGAAAAACAAGGCCCCAGGACCGGATGGATACACAATGGAATTTTACCACGCAGGATGGCATTTTCTTGGACAAGAGTTACTGGAGGTGGTAGAGGAATATCGCATTAACCAGGAGGTATGGCCGGGTCTTAACTCTACTTTTTTTACTCTAATTCCTAAAAGTGCTAATTCTGAAACTGCCCACGGTTTTTGCCCAATTTCCCTTTGCAACGTAATTTATAAAATAATCGCTACATTGCTGGCTAAAAGACTAAAACCTATTCTCTCTAGTATAATATCCCTAGAGAAAATTGGCTTTGTGGAGGGAAGACAAATCCTTGATGGATTAGTAGTTACCCAGGAGGTGATCCATTCTCTAAAACAAAAAAAGCAGAGGGGGATGATGATAAAACTAGATTTGTCAAAAGCTTACGATCACCTAAATTGGAAGTACCTCAAGGCAATCCTTAGGGCTTTTGGGTCAGGTAACAGATGGATAGACTGGGTCTAACGCCTAACTTTTCTATAATGTTGAATGGGGTGCCAACATCGACCTTCAACTCCACTAGAGGATTAAGACACGGGGACCCCTTATCTCCTTTTTTGTTTATCTTGGTTGCGGAGGGTCTGGGAAGGTATTTCATAAAAGAGCTAAGGGAAAGAAAGATCAAAGGGCTGAGGTTATCGGGTAGCAAGCTGCCTATCACACACCTGCAGTTCGTGGATGACATCATGCTTTTTTGTGAGGTCTCTCTAAAGGAGGTAAGGGGAGTAAAAAGGATTTTGGATTTGTTTATGGAAGCCTCGGGTATGGAAATCAACAAAGATAAATCTTGTACATTTATCTTCAATACCCCAGAAATGATCAAAGCTCATTTAACCAGAATGCTGGGATTCCAATATGGAGAACTACCAACAAAATACCTAGGAAATCAAATAGATGTAAATCCTACAAGAATAGAAAACTAGTAGCAAATAATAGGAAAACTCAAGAATAGACTTGAGAACTAGTCCTTTCGCTTGCTGAACATAGCAGGACGACTGGTGCTTCTGAAATCAGTTCTCCAATCCATACCAATCTACCCTCTATCGGTCATGGCGGCTCCCAAGGGTGCATGTACGAAAATGAAGGAAATTTTCAGAAAATTTATATGGGGAGGATCAAAACAGCAAAGGAAATATGCACTAGTATCGTGGAAAAGTCTGACAAAACGAAAAGAAGAAGGAGGTCTAGGACTCCGAGACCTGGGCACCCTAAACCAGGTTCTAGGAGCGAAGTTGTGGTGGAGGTGGATGAGGGGAGGAAATGACTTGTGGAAAAAAATATGGAAACAGAAATATAATATGCCCTCAACATCAGAAGACATCCTCAGACTAGAAGAAACCCCAAAAGGATCTACAATATGGGAACTGGCAAGCCAGAACAGAGACATCATAAACAAATATACCTTCTGGGAAATAAGGGGAGGAAATACAGCTAGATTCTGGGAGGAGGCATGGCAGCAAAGAGATAGAATGGTCAGTATCCAAGCTCTGCAAAGTACATATCAGAAGGATATAATGGAGGGGTTAGAGTATGTTAGAGATTACTGGAAAGAAGAGGAGCCAGATGAGACATGGAGAACATGGAGAAAACTAGAAGAATGGGACGAAAATATAGATCAGGAATAGAAAGGGATACTTGTAAAAGAATTGGAGTCAAGGAAAATTAAAATTAGAGTGAGACAGGATATTCTTAGATGGGGAAAACCCACAAGAAGAACCTTCACAGTCAAAGAGGCCTATTATTTAATAACCCGCCAGGAGAGAGATGAGGAAACTTTGGATTGGGGAAAAATTTGGATTACTAAATGGTGACCGAAGGTTACTATATTCGCATGGCTAGTTGGGAAAGAAAGGATACTGACGTGGGATAAGCTTCAGAAATGAGGTTTCGAGGGACCCCCGAGATGCAGCCTTTCTAAACAGGAGAATGAAACCCAGGAACACATTCTGAACTCTTGCCCATTTGCTCAACAATAGTGGGTTGAAGTCAGGAACCTCTTTGGAAAATCTAATAGGGACCCTCTGGATATTAAAAAGACCATCTTCCAGTGGGGAAAGGGTCAATTCTCATGCCCGGTTATAGGGAGAACCTGGAATCTAGCCATAGGTTTTGTTATATGGCTAATATGGAAGGAACGAAATCAAAGGATCTTCTTAGAGAAAGCCAATCCACCAGAAAAAATATGGAGAAGAACGCAAAAATTAATTAGGGAGACTGTTCTGGCTGAGCCTTGGGAGGAAGAGGATTGGAGAGTGAACCTTGAGGAAGGATGAATCCTAGCTAATCTAAATATGGAATATGGTATGGTGTATCCCTTGAAAGAAAGACAACAACGATCTCAGACCGAGAGTCTAGAGCAATTCAGTTATCCCGGGAAAAACTTCATTAAACTGAATTTTGACGGGGCTTCCAAAGGAAACCCAGGGCCAATAGGCTTTGGAGGTATCTTTAGAGACAGTGAGAGACACACTAGATGGGTGTATGCGGACTGGGGTGGCATAATGACCAACAATGAAGCAAAATTGATGGGTGTATACCAGGGTCTTAGAATAGTAGTAAGAAATGGCTACACAAACCTGGAAATTGAAGGCGACTCACAGATAGTAGTTGAAATGCTTAGAAATCTCAATAATGGGAAGGAGTGGGATCAAGTTGCAAGAAGCTGGAGAATGACAGGGATCATTCAAGACTTGGTAGACATATTGAAGAGAATTGAATATAAAATCATCAACCATGTTAGGCGAAAAGGAAACAAAGCTGCAGACTTCCTTGCAAATTGGGGATGCAAGGAACAGGGAGAAAAGGTGGATAACATCTGGCCA
This sequence comes from Pinus taeda, assembly GCA_000404065.3. Classification (NCBI taxonomy): domain Eukaryota; kingdom Viridiplantae; phylum Streptophyta; class Pinopsida; order Pinales; family Pinaceae; genus Pinus; species Pinus taeda. The sequence goes on from APFE030083577.1 coordinate 35,359, forward strand.
ATGGTAATGAACAGACCAGGATGGGAGAACCTCATCACAATAATCACTCAGGACCATAATGGAACAACAACTCTATAAAAAGGATCCCCAGAGGGCCCCGATTGGGGTGAAAACGACAGTGATGAGGATGATTAATATGACGAGGGCGAAAGGCCATGACAAGCCTTATGGTATACGAGTAATGATGCCAGTGAATAGGAAGATCCGTAGAGGGGATATAATCCCAAGGAGGAGGAGAGATGTAGTAATGAAAATCAGAAGTGGTGGTAGAAACACTTCAGTGATGGGACATGGGTACGATGACACAGAGGTAAGACAAGGGGGAGTGGACGATTATGAAAACTGCAGGTGGCAGCGGGAAGTGGGGAAGATGAACGAGGATGGGCAGCAAGAAAAACAATATGAAGAAGGAAGAAGGCGCGAGGGAAGGAATATGGTAAATGCAGTCCGAGGGAGAGTGTAAAGAAACAGAGTGGTGAAGACCATAGCAAGGATTAAAGTAGGAAGGAGAAGGAAGAAAGACAGTCTACCCACAGTGAGAAGAATGAGGAGGGAAGCGACTGAGACGAGCAGGGGTGGAAAGGGAATGGGTAAGGAAGGAAATATGGCGGACTCTTGGGAAGCATGGGAACAGTATCATACAGGTATGGACAGGCCAGAAAACGAAGAGAAGATGTATAGCTCAGAGCAGGATGGTCAAGAGTAGCCAAGGAGGAGCGTAACGAGGAAAGGGAAGTCCCCTAAGGACAGGCATCAGGAAGAAATGAGGAATAGAGAGAAGGGAGGTAGAGGACGAAGGGAGGAAGGGAACCTTAGTGGCGCTTCCGACATAACGTGTCAGGGTAGCAGAGTAAATGAGGATAACAAAGGGAGCAGAGGACGGGGATGGAATCGTGGAGGGAGAGGGAGAGGAAGACCGGTTGATAATCAGGAGAGAAGTGAACCATCGCTGGTGGGTAGAGGAAGGGACAGGAAAACGCTGAAACGGAGGGTCTAGTATGCTGAGAGTGCTTATAGTGAAAACACCAACGAGGACATTCGGAAAATTATCTAGAGAATAGAGGAAGAAGCTATTCAAGGACAATCAGACCCTCAAATGAACGATTGGGAATACTTGCTGACGGATCCAGGGGATACGAAAGGGAGGATGTCCTTGTATAAACAGGCACTACACATATACTGGGCTATGAAGAGGTTGTTGGCAAAAGCCATGGAGCAGGTTGCTATGGAGATGGTTGAATTAGCCAAGGGAATTCCTAACCTGAAAAAAGAGATGCAAAACATTCAGGTGATCCTTCTTATGCAGGATGACAAACTGGAAGAGATAAAACAACAGATAAGGAATATCGACACAGGAATAAAGGAAGAAGGTGACCAGCTAGAAGCCATGGCAGACTGATACCTGGAGATATGTATAAATGTTCATAGTTAGGATGCAGAGAGTCAGTTCTAATTTTTGTTATAATATATAATGTAGATAAGAGTTAGTAGTAATCTCTTTGACTATTTAGTTTACTTAGCCTGGACAAGAAGACTCAAACTTTTTTGTTTATGGATGACTGTTAAAAACATAAGGTGGCCAACAGACCCAGTTTCCCTTCGGGCCGGGTTGAGGCCACCATGTGCATGTATAGGTTTCAACTCGAATTAATAGAATATGAATGGACCCATGTTAGCTTACAAAAAAAAAATGTAAAGAAATTGAAAAAATAAATTTTTTGTGGTCGTGTTGTTCATATTAAAACTAAAACTAAGTATACACAAAGTAATAGCAACAATGCATGCATTTAATTAAATCTATGTGTGTGTGTGTGTGTGTGTGTATATATATATATATATATATATATATATATATATAGATATATATATATATATATATATATATATAAAATATGTTTTTTTAAGTGAATATTTTATTTTTATTTTAAAATAGACACTTGTTAATTCTAGGTTAATACAAAGCCAATTACATATCTCCTTCATACTAGGTTGTAAAATGCACAATAAATCTAGTGAGCACAATGAAAATAAAAATATTGATAAAATGAAATAGATGTAGCATTCACATCTAAACAATATGAATTTAATATAATGAGTATAAATAACTTTATTTATTTAAAATTATGAATACAAATATCATATTTTAATATATATATCATATTGTAATATTTCTATATCTTTGAAAATAAATGTAAAACAAATTAATTTAATTTATAAATTATTATTTAAATTTATAAATTTTATAAAACAATCATACAAATGTTTAAAATAAGTAAATAGAATTTCACCGTAATTTAAGTTTACATTTAATGTTATATATAGTAAAACAATATTTATATAAGTTTTATTTAGCAACTTCAAATTAAATGGAATCCATGGAAAATCAAAAATTTCTAAAGTGCAAGAAAAGGAAAAGAAAATGCCTTCCTTCATTCATGGGACCCGCAAAAGGATGAAGATTAGACTGGGCTCGTGTCTTCCTGTACTCTGTGTTCATCTTTAAACATTTCGTGTGTCCCGTAACCACATTTATTGTGGCCGATTACCATCGCATGAAATGGCGGCATGGTTATGGTCATACATAAAAGGGGTCCTATAAGGCATTAAAATCCCTATAGCATGAGATTTATGTCTTGCCCTCACTGTGGGTGATATATTTTGAAGTACTTGTTGATATTTGGGTCGATATTTATTGTTGTAGTCTATTTAGTTCAAATTTTATATTTGAGTTAATATTTATTGCCTTTATTTATTTTCAACTTTTATTTGGAAAATTATGGAAATTTTGATAAAATTTTGCTTTAGTTTATTTATTTTTCAAATCTATTTGGAAAATTATTGAAATTTCCATAAACTTTTATAATTTTTTTGTAAATTTAAATTGAATCAATAAAATTTCAAAATTTTAAGTGTTCGTAAGTTTTTATATTATTATTTTTTCAAATTCCAACCATTTTTAACCATCAACCTAATTTTTGAAAAGTAGGGAAAGGAGGCTTTTTAAGTGTTGTAAGTTTTTATACTATTGTTTTTTCAAATTCCAACCATTTTTAACCATCAACCTAATTTTTGAAAAGCAGGGAAACGAGGCTTTTATTTAATTTCATGAAGAAAAATATAAAATTAACATACTTTTCTAAGGAAGTAAATGGGAATTTCAATTTAATTTATGCATATTTTTATATAAATATTGTTAATTGACATCACCGCAACATTGCAATTGATTTGATTTAAAGTTATCTTTTTGATGTTGGAAGTTAATTTACTATTTTGATGATGGTATTTTACTTTTTTGATGATGATATCTTTATTAATATTGAATTTAAATTTATATAAAATTTAATAATAATAATTATATTAAAAAATTAAAAAATATTGGATTGTTATGAAATTATATAATAAAGTTTATAATAATAATTAAGAAATCAATTTCTTTTTAAGTTTTATATTAGTCAAAAGAAATAAAAATATATAGATAAACTCGGTTTGGGATTTCCAACAATGGAACTTCACCTATTTCACATAACCCAATAGAAACTAGTTATTGACATAGTAACATTTACAGAATCATTGTCCAATGGGGCTTACAAACTATCCACTAGAAAGACCAAAAATCACAATATTTCCAATACGATATGCGAGTGACCAAAACTAGCTCTCAGAACAAACGTCGTAGGACACATAGTACATATTTAAACGATAAAAAATATTAACATAATGAAACAAAAACACATGACCATACCCAACACAGCGTTGGGACACCATATGTTGTTGTAATCCCTCTAGAGAAATGTCCATACTAGGTTGAATTATAACTCGAAAACCAACACCTAGATAGCCGCCCACCATCGACGAAATGCATGCCTTCACCACCAGTTCACATCAAATGAGGAGACTGTCGTTAATGCATGAACACTAGAACCATTATTCTCACCATGGACACCACCTTCTGACTTGCATGGAACATGGCTTTCAATATGTCTAAGACGGGGGTCAATTCCATCCACATTGAAACACAATCTCCTTAACATCCTCTTACCATCCTCAAGGGATGCAAGGAGGTTATATTTCTCAACTTATTTGTCTCTAAGAACTAAGCCCAACAATGTCTTCATTTTCCAATGAAGGTTTATTGAATTTAAGAATTGTTTCTCCTGCCTCTACAGTGTCCCAAATCTGGAACCCATCTGTAACAGCCCTCGTCAAAATTCCATGTAAAAGTTAATAAAGCCAAAATATATATGACCATGGTCATAAGACATGTATTCCAAGCTGCATGTGGGAAAAACATCCTAGTGTGGGTGTTCATTGGTTTATTATAGCTATGGAAATTGACAAAGGCTTTGGAAAGGCAAAGTGACATTAATTGGCATTTATTTACGAAAATAATGGAAAGTGGGAGAAAAAGGAAGGTGAAAGGTCACAAGTTGCATATGAGGAGGAAAATGAAGGAAAATAATGGAAATTGAAGAAAATAGAAGCCTCATTGATAAAAAAGGCTTCTGAGGATCAGTTGGAAAGCTTTTGCTTAGGCTTGGTCAGTGTAAGCTTTTGTTGGTTTACTTTTGGAGCTTTCTTTCTATTCTCTCTCTCTCATAGTCTTGGATACTTGGAGTTTTATTGGAGTACTCTTAGAGAGTGTGACATACTTGGATGCTTAGAGCAAGAAGGAAAAGGAAGAATAGGGAAGCACAAGAGGACATCACAATCAGTAGCTACAATGGGTTTTGGTTGCAGGTACCAAGTTGCATGTATTTTTTCTTCACTAGTTTTGGCATGCATGGAATATGCATGTGGTTTATTGGTCATGATCTATCATTGGCATGGAGGATTGCTTGGATTGATAGTGGATTTGCATGGCCTTGCCATATGCTGGATAACCATGGCATTGTTGGTTCATGTTTTCCTTTATTTTCTAGTTGGTTCTCATGTTCCTTTAGTTGTGGGTTGAGTTATTAGTTTCTAGAGCCTTCATTGGACAAACACTCTATAAATTTATAACAGGTTGGGTTGAGTTACTAGTCCTCAAACCTTGGTTGGAAAAACACTTTGGATCCCTTGGTGGGTTTAGTTAGTAGTCCTGGAGACTTGGGTGGACAAACCCTGCGGAGCTCGATGACAACTATGGGTTGACTTACTAGTCTTGGAAGCCTTAGTTGGAACAAATGCTTTCGAGACCTGGAAAGCTTGCGTAGAGACCAATCTGGTGATGGTTTGTGATGTCCAACTATGAGGTGGAATAATCGTTTGATAGGTTGAGGTGGTTTGACCGTTGGAAGCCCTCGATCGATTTTTATGGATTGTTCCATGAGATCCCACATTCATGCTTGGAATATTGTATGGGGGTGACTGGCTGAAGAGAGTTTTGGGTCAACCATGTATGGTAAGGTGGTTCGTGGAAGTCCCAAACTTGGTTGGTGCTTGAAACTTTAATATGAGGTTATTTCTCCTTATCAATTCATGAGTATTATAATGCTTTACATGTGGATTATATGGTTGTTGTTTCCTTGGAATTTTTGTTGTTATTATGTTGGTTATGAACATGTATTATGATAGTGGCTATGTATGGCTCTCATCATGTTTTTACTTTTAAATGGATGAACAATATCTATGGCCTAATAGATGAAATTGCCACTAATGTGTTGAGGCATCAATGCTTCTTAGAGATTCTCAAATAAGTATGAGATCCCTATGCTCAATTCTGTTGTCAAGACCTGTAGCTTTCATGTTTGTAACATGTTTGACGAAATGCCTGTCATGGCCAGTAGGGGTCCAATCTAGTCGTTGTTGATGTTTTTGCAAATGTATCTTTGTTTCGCTGTGAAATTTCATTTCTGAAGGTGTCATTGAGTTATGGCTAGTGACCTGGGCATTGAGCCTGATAAAGTGGCACAAATCCAAATTCGTTGGCACAACACTGGGGAAAAATTTCCCTAGATGCTTTATTTCCCTTGCTGTGGGAGTGTCTAGAGCTTCCTAAACGCATCCTAGTCGATATCAAGGGAGCATATAGAGGTTTGATGTATTCAAACTTCAGTTTGTCTTAGGGGCTAGTTATCTGAGTGGTTGGGATGGCTCCTTGGACTGTTGTTGTTGATGTGGAAGGTTTGGATGATGTGTTTTGTTGTTTACACTTCCTTAACTGACACAAAGGGAGTCGAATCATAACATAGTAACTTCACATCACATGGTTACCCTGGTTGGCTAGTTATTTAGGTAGATGAGGGAGGAGGGTGTTACAGAGTGGTATCATAGAGTGTTTTCTTTTCTTTGGGTGGTGCCTAGTTTCCATTTTTTTTTAATAATATTTGATACTATAAAGTGGTATCAGAGCATCATTTACTCCTTGGATTGGATGGGCGGTGTGGTGGTCATGCATTCATGTCAGTTGCATATGTGTTCCTTATGCTTATAGTCCATGTGCTTGTTGCATTTGCATGGTGTTGATCATGGTTGTAGTGATGTCGCCATGTGAAGGTTGATTGTGTTTTTGTGGAATGTGTCGTCATGAGCATATGTTTGGATATGCATTCATTATCCCCATCAATGTCTATATGTTTTTATGCATGCATTTTCATGGTTATGGTTATGCATGTATGGTAGGTTAGACATGCATTGTGAGGTCATTGTATGCAATTAGGTCATCATGATGTTATTGGTATGTTATGATGCTAATGATTTGGTTGAGATAAAGAAGGAGATGCAGACCATCAAAGTGAAGTTACAACATTGGACCTCGAGGCAAGAGCACGTCGTCATACATGTTTGTATGTTGGGCGTGCAAGTATGTAGGTTAAGGATTGTAATATGCATTATGGTTATGTGTATTCCTTTCATTCTATTGATGTTATGGTTACATACATGATAGATGCTACTCAATTAGTGTAGTCATATGCACATGTGTTAGATAGTCATGAATAATAGTAACATGTGGTTGTATGCGTTGTTGTTGTTGTTTTATGTTAGACAACTTGATGATTATGTTGTTGATGAGCATTATATATAACTTGTTGTTGTTATATGCTAGTAACTTGATGATTAGGGTTATTATATTAAGATCTTGGTGTTATAAGTATTATAATAATTTGGATTGGTTTATGTAAATGGTTAGGGTTATGACATTCAGGTATGAGTTAATTTCTTGTGATATTATGTCATATTAATCTAGACTGGCTGTGAAGATGTGATTATTATGTTCGAGTGATAATTTTTTATGAGGTATGATGTGAACATGTTATCTAGTGACTACTATGGATATAAATGACCTTATTTATGTGTGAGTTGATATGTCGTGAATTTATATCATGCTAATCTGGATTCTTTATGTAGACAAAATAACCTTCCCTGAGGTACATTAAGATATGAGTTTGCTTATGTCATCTATTTTGTGTTTGAGTGTTAGGTGTCTTTTATGTCATCTAGTTGATTTATTTAACATGATATGTTTGCGAGTTGGTTGAACGTTTGATGAATTACGTAATATGAGTATGTGTTCAAATGATCTTGTTTTAAGATGATTGTACTAACACATATGTGATGAGGCAGTTGATATCTACCTGAGTCTAATAGGTGACAGTTGTAGCATTATGTCTAATGTCTATGAGTTGACTATGGATTATGACATGATTGTTAGTCTTGGTAAGGGTTGATTGCAAATTGTTAGATATGGTTGTCTTAATATTTGGAACATGTGGTTGACATGTGTGAGTAGTTGCAGGGCAACATGCTTGGCATTAGTATGACAAGGTGTGATAACTAGTATGTTCTTATGTTTATTTATGCACTGATAGTTATGTTTTTAAGGTAGTATGATGCAGGGGACTGCATGGCAAAAGATATTGCCATGAAATATTAAGGAAGGCTTGGGTTGAGATTTCACTTGGAGGCATTGGGAACCATGGGGATGGAGTCATAATGTTTATTGCTAGTTTTGTGTGTTTGGTATTTGTGATTGGTTGTTCTTGATTGCATCTTTGTCATGTCTAGTCCAAAGAATTGCCAATTTATTTGCGGCGTCGTATTGTTATTGATTTTCATGGCTTTGTTCTTATTTGTTTCTTTCCTTTCCATTTATGTTTTGAGTCTTGGGAATTTGTTTTGGAAAGAGGAAAGTTAATGGATTCCAAAGAGAGTTGTGTGGTACCCAGGGGCAGCTAAAGGCAAATGTATGAGAGCTAGTTGGATTGGTTGGATCCATTGAGGTAAATGGACGGTGATATGAAAATCATGTGAATCATAAAAATAGTGTAAATCAAATGGATTTGAGTTTTGAGATGCCTTGTATATGATGGGAACCGTTGTTCTCAATATTGTGCATGTTGTGCATGAATAAAGGGAGTTATCTTAACCTTCACCTTATGATATCTAGTAGTTATGTTGTGATCTTGATTTCTTTATACTAATGTTTATACATATGTATGTACGTTTTTATTTGATAGAGTCGTCAAGGATCATGATTGTTTTATGTTGATTTTTATATGTATACATGTATGTATGTATGTCGTTGTTTGATAGGGTCACCGGGGAGCATTCTTGTGGAGGAATTATTGTTTATGCAATTGAATGGCATGAAGAGGTTATTAGTTTATGAGGAATCAAATGGGAAGAGTAGTCATGAAAAATATGTGGATATGAGTTGATATTGTATGCTTGCATTATGTCTATGTTTATGTTATGACCATTAACGTTGAAGGATACATCAACAGAATGAAAATAATGTGCTTTGTAATTTGCTAAGATAAGCATGGATGGCAGAGAGACACTAGAAGCAAGGTTGCTTGGTAGAGGTAATATGGTTTTGGATGTGTAGTGCTATTGATGTGTATATGTTGTGCATGTTGTACATTCAGTGATTGTACCTATGGTGATATGTAATGATCTATATGTCGTATTGTGTACATATGATGTTGTACGCCTGTTGTATATATGGTGTTGTGTGTATATTACATATGCAATGATGGGTATATATGGTGCTATGTACATTTTCAATATGTGGTGTTGTGTACATATCCTATTATGCACATGTTGGTTATGCAGTGTTGTGTGCATATGGTGTTGTGTGCATGTTGTACATATGGTAGTACGTACATAAGGTGTTGTGTGAATGAATGTACATGTGGTGTTGTGTGAACTTGGTGTTATTTACATGTTGTACATGAGGTGTTGTGTGTAGGTGGTGTTGTGTGCATGTCATGCATGTGGCACTGTGTACATGTGGTGTCGTGTACATGTCATACATGTGGTTTTGTGTACATGTGGTATTATGTGCACATTGTATAGGTGGTCTGGTGTACATATGCCATTGTGTACATGTTATGCAGGCCATGTTATGTACATGTGATGTTGTGCACATATTGTGCAGGTGGTGTTGCGTACATGTTGTACATATGGTATTAATGTACATGTGGTATTGTGCACATGTAATACATGCTCTGTTGCGGCCATACAATACTATGTATGTGCATATGTTGTGTTGTAATCTATGTACATATATGTATTGTGTAGTACATCGGGCGTAGGTGTATGTATTGTGTGGTGGTGTACACTGGATGTAAGTGTATGCATTGCCTTGTGTTGTACACTAGCCAGTTTAGGTGTATGTGTTGTATGTCGGGTGTAGGTGTGTGTATTGCATGGCGTTGTATGTCATGTGTGGTTATGTGTGTGTGATTTACAATATGTGTATGTGTACATGGTTGAAGAGAAGGAATTGGGTGTTTGTTGAGTGTGGCAGTTGATCTAGTATGTGTATGGAATAAAGACGAAGGTAGAAACTAAGGATTGATTAAAGGATAAGTATCTGTATTTTATTTTAGTTTTATTATTACATGTGATTTAAGATTCTCGTCTATGATGGTTGTCTTTTGAGCTAACCTAATGTGATATGTTTATACATGATGATTTTGTCAAAGAAGCTAGTTTGACTTGTTGTGACAGAAAGCGAACATAATTGCAAGTATACCTTATTAACGGGCCACCAATGAGGTATGCTTTGAAGTTATTTCACTTTATTTTGAATTTAATGGAAACTATGTGCTTGGTATAGGAAAGAATGAAATGGGTGGTTGGGTGGTCAAAACTAATGGCTTGCATTAGCAGCAACAAAAAAAGGAATTGGAACAAGCAGCAGTATCATGGTCAATCACTTCAGGAGCAGGGCCATTGTCGGAAACTGGTACCTAATAGTGTCCAATGATTACCATGAGCATCATATGAATATTATGATGGTTTTAAGGGAGGGATATGCCTTGATTTTTGGACCTTCCGATGTGAGGAAACCTTGCCAAGGGATGGAATGCCCGATATGGTTGTGCCAACGAAACTTGGAAAGTGTGTGACTGCATAGAAGGGGGTGACCTAATTGTGCAAGGAACTATGTAGCAGAGAAGAAAATGTTGGGGATATATTGGTTTTGGTCATTATAATTTCTATATGGAATCAAATGCACATTGTGAGTGTGCCCTGGAACAATGAGCTGATAACTGTTCACTGAGAAGACAAGTGGCATAGCATTATAGCACTGAACATTGGATGCAAATTTTACTTTGAAAATGGATTTTGGACTTCCTAGGAATGAGGTGTATCCTAGTATTACTTTGAGGTTGGAGGTGTGAGCCTCTAGATTCCCTTATTGACTGATACGAGGAACACATCCTTTTATTTGTTGGATGAGAAAATGTCCATATGTGTATATGTGTATGACATTGTAAATACCGTATCGAGTTGAATTTATAAATCTCCAATAAACAATATGTTTGTCATGTTTCAATAGTGGTCATTGTAAATACTGCAACGAGTTGTGTTATAAAGCTCCATACGAAGTATGTTTTATTTTCAGTAATTTACTAGTTTATACGTGTCACTGAACACTGAGGACAGTGTTCCCCCAAGGGGGAGGGTTCTGTAACAACCCTCATCAAAATTCCATGTAATTTTGAAAAAAGGAAAAATATATAACACCATGGACATGGGTCATGTATTCCACGCTGAATGGTAGACAAAACATCCCAGTGCATGGCTAAGGAAATTGGAAAAGGAAAAGGAAAAGGCTTTGGAAAGGAAAAGTATCATTAATTGGGAATTATTTATGAACATAATGGAAATTAGGAGAAAATGAAGGTGAAAGGTCACAGGTTGCATGTGAGGAGGAACAAGAAGGAAAATAATGGAAATTGAAGAACATAAAGACCTCATTGATAAAAAGGCTTCTGAGGATTAGTTAGCAAGATTTTTCTTAAGCTTGATCAATGTAAGCTTTTTTCAGTTCAGTTTTGAAGCTCTCATTCTATTCCCTCTCTCTCATACTCTTGGACACTTAGATTTTTCTTGGATCACTCTTAGAGTAAGAAGGCAAAGGAAGAGTAGGAAATCACAACAGGACATTGGGATTAATAGCTACAACGGGTTCTCCTTGAAGGTATTGAGTTGTATGTATGTTTTCCTCACTAGTTTTGGCATGAATAGCATATGCATGTGGTTTATTGGTCATGAGATGTCATTGGCATGGAGGATTTCTTGGATTGATAGTGGATTTTCCTAGCCTTTCCATTTCCTAGATAGCCATGGTGTTGTTGGTTCATCTTTTCCTTTTGTTTTTTGGTTGGTTCTCATGTTCCTTTAGCTATGGGTTCAGTTACTAGTTCCTGTAGCCTTGGTTGCAAAAATGATCTGGAGCCCTGCAACAGCTTGGGATGAGTTACTAGTCATGGAGCCTTGGTTGGAAAAATTCTCTGCAGCCCTTGGTGGGTTTAGTTAGTAGTCTGAGAGCCTTGGTTTGAAAAACACTTTGGAGCCCGAACATGTATTATGACAATGGTTATGTATAAATCTTGTCATGTTTTTACTTGTAAATGAATGAACAATGTATTTATGGCCTAATAGATGGGATTGTAGCTAATGTTTTGAGGCATCAATGCTTCTTATCGATTCTCAGATAATTATGAGACCCCTATGCTCAATTATGTTGTTAAGACCTGTAGCTTTCATGTTTGTGACATGTTTGACGAAATCATTGTCATGGCTAGTAGGGGTCTAGTCTAGTCCTTGTTGATGTTTTTTGCAAATTTAACTTTGTTCTGCTATGAAATTTCAGTTCTAAAGGTTCCATTGAGTTATGGGCAGTGAGCTTGGCTGTGGGACTAAAAAATTGGCACAGATCCCAAAGTTCTGAGCACAATAATGTGAAAACAATCCTCATACGCTCCCTGTCCCTTATTGTGGGAGTGTCTAGAGCCTCCTAGAAGCATCTTGGTCCATATCAAGGGAGTGTCTAGTGGTTTGATGCATTAAAAATTCATTTGGTCTCATTGGCTAGTTACCTAAGTGGTTGGGATGGCTTCTGGGAGGTTTGTTGCTGATGTGGAAGGTTTGTGTGATGAGTTACACGGGTTCTACTTCCTTAACTAACACATAGGGAGTTGAATCATATCATAATAACTTCTCATTACATGTTTACCCAAGTTGGTTGGTTACTTGGGTAGATGTGGGAGGAGGGTGTTACATCATCCACTTAAATCTTCAAGTAGTTGTGAATCTGACAATGATTTTCTTTCTTCACCTACCATCACCCTCAACTATATTATCTCTAGTCACACATCGAAAGGGAAAACATGGAAATAAGATGACATTGACTCATGGGAAAATAATCTTGCACCCCTCTGACCAAGTCGAGAAACACTTCCACCACCCTTCCTACTTCTCTAACATTCCTTGGAGGCATGCCAGATTCAAAGAGGGGTTGAATAAAATCTTTATAGTGATTTACCATACTTGCAAAAGGACAAACAAACCAGACTCTATCTTCAACCAGGTAAGAACACCAACACATTGTGTCATTACAGTAACCCTAAATGAAATTACTAAACTTGGAGAGCAGATTGCTAGCAAAGATAGGAGGTGGCACAAACTCAACGACAGACTTCTAATCCTCCACCATTTGACCCATACAACACCCCTTCTAAGCCCCAAACGAACCATAAACATAGAACCATAGGAAAACAATACAACTATTGGACTTAAGCACAATAACATGGGAAGCCAACATCACTCTCCACAAGAGACCACCCACACTAATTAACCATAACATGACACGGAAAGATATGAATGTAAAAGCACCCATGATGCAACATTAATAGAATCGATTACCGAATTCCCAGACCTTACACCATGCAAACAAAAGATTTTTCCTCCTCAAATTAGAAATTAACGAGGGCAAAGAGAGGCACACCCAAGACAATGACAAGGCTGAAAGAAAGCAAGAAGCTAAAAAATCTCGGAATCCAAGAACCATAAGAAGAAACAAAAACTTACAATTCCAATTCGCCAAACCACAAGGAGGAGCTTGCCGCTTTGACCCCCAGCGAAAATGCACCGACTATGAGGTGGAATCATTATTTTATAGGTTGAGGTGGTTTGAACTCTGGAAGCCCTCGTTTGATTTTGATGGATTGTTCCATGAAATCCCACATTCATGCTTGGAATATTGTATGGGGGTGACTGGATGAAGAGAGTTTGGGTCAACCATGTATATGGTAAGGTGGTTCATGGAAGTCCAAAACTTGGTCGGTGCTTCCAGCATTAATATGAGGTTATTTCTCCTTATTAATTCATGAGTGTTATACTGGTTTACATGTGGATTATATGGTTGTTGTTTCCTTGGTATTTTTGTTGTTATTATGTTGGTTATGAACATGCATTATGATAGTGGCTATGTATTGTTCTCATCATGCTTTTACTTGTAAATGCATGAACAATATTTATGGCCTAATACATGAAATTGCCACTAATGTGTTGAAGCATCAATGCTTCTTAGAGATTCTCAAATAAGTATGAGATCCATATTTTCAGTTATGTTGTTAAAACCTGCAGCTTTCATGTTTGTAACATGTTTGACGAAATGCCTATCATGGCTAGTAGCAGTCAAATCTAGTCCTTGTTGATGTTTTTGTAAATGTATATTTGTTTCGCTATGAAATTTCATTTCTAAACGTGTCATTGAGTTATGGCTAGTGACCTGGGCAATGGGCCTGAAAAAGTGGCACAAATCCAAATTCCTTGGCACAACACTGGGGAAAAAATTCCCCAGATGCTTTCCTTCCCTTGTTGTGGGAGCATCTAGAGCTTCCTAGACGCATCCTGGTCCATATCAAGGGAGCATATAGAGATTTGATGTATTCAAACTTCAGTTTGTCTTAGGGGCTAGTTACTTGAGTGGTTGGGATGGCTCCTTGGACTGTTGTTCTTGATGTGGAAGGTTTTTATGACATGTTCTATCATTTGCACTTCCTTAACTGACACATAGATAGTTGAATCATAACATAGTAACTTTTCATCACATGGTTACCCCTGTTGGCCAGTTATTTGGGTAGATGTGGGAGGAGGGTGTTATAGAGTGGTATCATAGAGTGTTTTCCTTTCTTTGGGTGGTGCCTAGCTTCCATTATTTTTGAATAATAATTGATACTATAGAGTGGTATCAAAGCATGGTTTACCCCTCATATTAGATGAGCGGTGTGTTGGTCATGCATTCATGTCAGTTGCATATGTGTTCCTTATGCTTATAGTCCATGTGCTTGTTGCATTTGCATGGTGTTATCATGGTTGTAGTGATATCACCATGTGAAGGTTGATTGTGTTGTTGTGGAATGTGTCGTCATGAGCGTATGGTTGTATATGCATTCATTATCCACGTCAATGTCTATATGTTGTTATGCATGTATGGTAGGTCAGACATGCATTGTGAGGTCATTGTAAGCAATTAGGTTCATGATGTTATTGGTATGTTATGATGCTAATGAGTTGGTTGAGATAAAGAAGGAGATGCAGACCATCAAAGTGAAGTTACAACATTGGAGCTCGAGCCAAGAGCACTTCGTCATACATGTTTGTATGTTGCGCATGCAAGTATGTAGGTTAAGGATTGTAATATGCAGTATGATTATGTGTATTCCTTTGATTCTATTGATGTTATGGTTACATACATGATAGATGCTAGTCAATTAGTGTAGTCATATGCACATGTGCCAGATAGTCATGAATAATAGTAACATGTGGTTGTATGCATTTTTGTTGTTGTTTTATGTTAGATAACTTGATGATTATGTTGTTGATGAGCATTATATATAACTTGTTGTTGTTATATGCTAGTAAATTGATGATTAGGGTTATTATATTAAGATCTTGATGTTATATGTATTATACTAATTTGGATTGGTTTATGTAAATGGTTAGGGTTATGACATTCAAGTATAAGTCAATCTATTGTGATATTATGCCATATTAATCTAGACTAGCTGTGAAGATGTGATTATTATGTATGAGTGATAATTGTTTATGAGGTATGATGTGAACATGTTATCTAATGACTACTATGGATATAAATGACCTTATTTATGTTTGAGTTGATATGTCATGAATTTATATCATGCTAATCTGGATTCTTTATGCAGACAAAATAACCTTCCTTGAGGTACATTAAGATATGAGTTGCCTTATGTCAACTATTTTGTGTTTGAGTTTTAGGTGTCTTTTATGCCATCTAGTTGATTTATTTAACATGGTATTTTTGCAAGTTAGTTGAATGTGTGATGAATTGCATAATATGAGTATGCGTTCAAATGATATTGTTTTAAGATGATTGTACTAACACATATGTGTTAAGGAAGTTGATATCTACTTAAGTGTAATAAGTGATAGTTGTAGCATTATGTCTAATGTCTATGAGTTGACTATGGATTATGACATGATTGTTAGTCTTGGTAAGGGTTGGTTTCAAATTGTTAGATATGGTTGTCTTAATATTTGGAACATGTGGTTGACATGTGTCAGCGGTTGCAGGGTAACATGCTTGGCATTAGTATGACAAGGTATGATAAATAATATGTTGTTATGTTTACTTGTGCACTGATAGTTATGTGTTTATGGTACTATGATGCAAGGGATTGCATGGCGAAAGATATTGCCATGAAATCTTAAGGAAGGCTCGGGTTGAGATTTCACTTGGAGGCACTGGGAACCATGGGGATGGAGTCATAATGTCTATTGCTAGTTTTTTGCGTTTGGTATTTGTGATTGGTTTTTCTTGATTGCCTCTTTGTCATGCCTAGTGCAAGGAATTGCCAGTTTATTTGCAGCGTCATATTGTTATTGATTTTCATGGCTTTCTTCTTGTTTGTTTCTTGTCTTTCCCTTTATGTTTTGAGTTTCGGGAATTGGTTTTGGAAAGATGAAAGTTAATGGAGTCCAAAGAGAGTTGTGTGGTACCCAATAGGTTATGTAAGGACCGGATGAAGCTCAGTGTATGTATAAGGGCAGATGAAGGCAGCGTATGAGAGCTAGTTGGATTGGTTGGATCCACTGAGGTAAATGGACAGTGATATGAAAATAATGTGAATGGTAAAGAAAAACGTAAATTAAATGGATTTGAGTTTTGAGATGCCTTGGTTATGATGGGAACCATTGTTCTCAATATTGTGCATGTTGTGCATGAATAAAGGAAGTTATTTTAACCTTGGTCTTATGATATCTAGTAATTATGTTGTGATCTTGATTTCTTTATGCTAATGTTTATACATATGTATGTATGTTTTATTTGACAGAGTCATCAAGGATCATGATTGTTTTATGTTGATTTTTATATGTATACATGTATGTATGTATGTCGTTGTCTGACAGGGTCACCAGGGATCATTCTCGTGGAGGAATTATCGTTTATGTAATTGAATGGCATGAAGAGGTTATTGGTTTATGAGGAATCAAATGGGAAGAGTAGTCATGAAAAATATGTGGATATGAATTGATATTGTATGCTTGTATTATTCCTATGTTTATGTTATGACCATTAACATTGAAGGATACATCAGCAGAATGAAAACAATGTGCTTTGAAATATGCTATGATAAGCATGGATGGCAGAGAGACACTAGAAGCAAGGTTGTTTGGTAGAGCTAATATGGTTCTGGATGTGCAGTGCTATTGATGTGTATATGTTGTGCATGTTGTATATTCAATGATTGTACCTATGGTGATGTGTAATGTTGTATATGTAGTATTGTGTACATATGATGTGGTATGCCTGTTGTCTAATAGGGTCACCAGGGATCATTCTCGTGGAGGAATTATCGTTTATGTAATTGAATGGCATGAAGAGGTTATTGGTTTATGAGGAAGCAAATGGGAAGAGTAGTCATGAAAAATATGTGGATATGAATTGATATTGTATGCTTGTATTATTCCTATGTTTATGTTATGACCATTAACATTGAAGGATACATCAGGAGAATGAAAACAATGTGCTTTGAAATATGATAAGATAAGCATGGATGGCAGAGACACACTAGAAGCAAGGTTGTTTGGTAGAGGTAATATGGTTCTGGATGTGCAGTGCTATTGATGTGTATATGTTGTGCATGTTGTATATTCAATGATTGTACCTATGGTGATGTGTAATGTCGTATATGTAGTATTGTGTACATATGATGTGGTATGCCTGTTGTATATATGGTGTTGTGTGTATATTACATATGCATTGATAGGTATATATGGTGCTATGTACATTTTCGATATGTGGTGTTGTGTACGTATCCTATTATGCACATGTTGGTTATGTGGTATTGTGTGCATATGGTGTTGTGCGCATGTTGGATATGTGGTGATCTGTACATATGATGTTATGTACATGCTGTATATGCAGTTTTATGTAGATATGGTGTTGTGTGCATGTTGTAGATATGGTAGTACGTACATAAGGTGTTGTGTGAATGACTGTACATGTGATGTTATGTGCACTTGGTGTTATTTACATGTTGTACATGAGGTGTTGTGTGTAGGTGGTACTGTGTGCATGTCACGCATGTGGCATTGTGTACATGTGGTGCCGTGTACATGTCATACATGTGGTTTTGTGTAGATGTGGTATTATGTACTCATTGTATAGGTGGTCTAGTGTACATATGTTGTTGTGTACATGTTGTGCAAGTCATATCATGTACATGTGATTTTGTGCACATATTGTGCAGGTGGTGTTGTGTACATGTTGTACATATGGTATTGGTGTACATGTGGTATTCTGCACATGTAATACATGTTGTGTTGCAGCCATGCAATATATTTATGTGCACTGTGTAGTCGTGGTATCGTGACATGTGAATATGTTGTGTTGTGCTCTGTGTAGTATATGTATTGTGTAGCACATTGGGTGTAGGTGTATGTATTGTGTGGTGGTGTACACTGGATGTAAGTGCATGTATTGTCTTGTGTTGTACACTGGCCAGTTTAGGTGTATGGGCTGTATGTCAGGTGTAGGTGTGTGTATTGCATGGCATTGTATGTCGTGTGTGGTTATATGTGTGTGATTTACACTATGTGTATGTGTACATGGTTGAAGAGAAGGAATTGGGTGTTTGTCGGGTGTGGCAATTGATCTAGTGGGTGTATGGAATAAAGACGAAGGTAGAAGCTAAGGATTGATTAAAGGAAAAGTATCTGTATTTTATTTTAGTTGTATTATTACATGTGATTTAAGATTCTTGTCTATGATGGCTCTATTTTGAGCTAACCTAATGTGATATTTTTATAGATGATGAATTTGTAAAAGAAGCTAGTTTGACTTGTTGTGACAAGAAGTGAACATAATTGCAAGTATACCTTATTGACGGGCCACCAATGAGGTATGATTTGAAGTTATTTCACTTTATTTTGAATTTAATGGAAATTATGTGCTTGGTATAGGAAAGCATGAAATGGGTGGTTGGGTGGTCAAAACCAATGGCTTGCATTAGCAACAACAACAAAAGGAATTGGAACAAGCAACAATATGATGGTAAATCACTTCAGGAGCAGGGCCATTGTTGGAAACTGGTACCCAATAGTGTCCAATGATTACTATGAGAATCCTATGACTAATATGATGGTTTTAAGGGAGGGATATGCCTTGATTTTTGGACCTTCCGATGTGAGGAAACCTTGCCAAGGGATGGAATGCCTGAGATGGGGGTGCCAACGAAACTTGGAAAGTGTGTGACTGCATAGAATGGGGTGACTAGATTGCCCAAGGGACTATGTAGCAGAGAAGGGAATGTTGGGGATATATTGGTTTTGGTCATTAGAATTTCCATATGGAATCAAATGGACATTGCGAGTGTGCCCTGGAACAATGAGTCGGTAACTGGTCACTGAGAGGAAACGTGGCGTAGCATTATTGCACTAAAGATTGGATACAAATTTTACTTTGACAGTGGATTACAGACTTCCTAGGAATGAGGTGTATCCTAGTATTACTTTGAGGATAGAGGTGTGAGCCTCTAGATTCCCTTGTTGATTGATACAAGCATCACATCCTTTTATTTGTTGGATGAGAAAATGTTCATATGTGTATATGTGTATGTCATTATAAATACTGTATTGAGTTGGATTTATAAAGCTCCAATAAACGATATGTTTGTCATGTTTCAATGGTGGTCATTGTAAATACCGCAACGAGTTGTGTTATAAAGATCCATATAGAGTATGTTTTATTTCAGTGCTTTGCTTGCTTATAGGTGTCATTGAACAATGAGGATAGTGCTCCCCTAGGGGGAGGGTTCTGTAACAACCCTCGTCAAATTTCCATGTAAATTTAAAAAAAAGAAAAATATATAAGACCATGGACATGGGTCACATATTCCATGGTGAATGGTAGACAAAACATCTTGGTGCATGGCTAGGGAAATTGGAAAAGGAAAAGGGAAAGGCTTTTGAAAGGAAAAGTAGCATTAATTGGCATTTAGATGAAATTGTAGCTAATTTTTTGAGGCATCAATGCTTCTTATCGATTCTCAAGTAAGTATGAGACCCCTATGCTCAGTTATGTTGGTAAGACCTATACCTTTCATGTTTATGACAGGTTTGACGAAATCCCTGTCAATGCTAGTATGGGTCTAGTCTAGTCCTTGTTGATGTTTTTTCAAATTTAACTTTGTTCCATTGTGAACTTTCATTTCTGAAGGTTCCATTGAGTTATGGGCAATGACGTTGGCTCTGGGACTGAAAAGTGGCACAAATCCCAGAGTTGCAAGCACAATAATGTGAAAACGGTCCTCGTACACTCCCTGTCCCTTGTTGTGGGAGTGTCTAGAGCCTCCTAAATGCACCCTGGTCCATATCAAAGGAGTGTCCAATGGTTTGATGCATTAAAATTTCAATTGGTATCATAGGCTAGTTACCAAAGTGGTTGGGATGACTCCTGGTAGGTTTGTTGCTGATGTGGAAGGTTTGTGTGATGTGTTCCACTGGTTTCACTTCCTTAACTAACACATAGGGAGTTGAATCATATCATAATAACTTCTCGTTACATGTTTACACCAGTTCCTCGGTTACTTTGGTAGATGTGGGAGGAGGGTGTTACACCATCCACCTAAATCTTCGAGTAGTTGTGAATCTGACAATGATTTTCTTTCTTCACCCACCATCACCCTCAACTATCTTATCTCTAGGTACATGTCCAGAGGGAAAACGTTGAAATAAGATGACATTGGTTCATGCGCAAATAATCTCGCACCCCTCTGACCAAGTAGAGAAACACTTCCACCACCCTTCCTACTTCTCTAACATCTCCTTAGAGGCATGCTAGATTCAAAGAGGGGTTGACTAAAATCTTTATAGTGATTTCCCATACATGCAAAAGGACAAACAAACCAGACTCTATCTTCAACCAAGTTAGAACACAAACACATTGTTTCATGATAGTACCCTAAATGAAATTACTGAACATGGAGATTAGACTGCTAGCATAGATAGGAGGTGATAGAAACTCAATGATAGACTTTCAATCTTCCACCATTTGACCCATACAACACCCCTTCTAGGCCACAGACCAACCATAGACCTAGAACCATAAGACAACCATATAACTATTGGACTTAAGCACAATAATATGGGAAGCATGGGAAGCCAACATTGCTCTCCACAAGAGACCACACACACTAATTAACCATAACATGACACGAAAAGGTATGAATGTAAAAGCACCCATGAAACAATAGTGATAGAGTCGATTACCAAAATCCCAGGCCTTCGACCATGCAAACAAAAGATTTTTCCTCCTCAAATTGGAAATAAACCAGGGCAAAGAGAGACACACACAAGACAATGACAAGGCCAAAAAAAAGTGAGAAGCTAAAAAATATTTGAATCCAAGAACCATAAGAAGAAACAAAAATTTACAATTCCAAATCACCAAACACAAGGAGGAGCTTGCCACTCTGACCCCTAGTGAAAATCCCATGTCTAGAACACCACCTTTACGGAACTCGTGATGGAAATTTTGTGACTCTCTCTCCTCCACAAGAAAATATCTCAAAGAAAACATGCCAGGATAAACCCCTCAAACTAGAAATTTTATCATATGTTGAACAAGGCCAAGGAATAAACCTTGATCCTTGAAAAATCCTTCTCACTGTAGGCCATCAAGCAGAACCACCTTCAACCATTTAACAACATGTCCATGCATGTGAGAAGGATGTTGTGTACACCTAAATTAAATGAGCACATGAGTGCCAAAAGGTGGTGAGGACATAAACCCAATCCATGTCCTATCTACTTCAAAACCCCATCAGGTGTTTTATCAAGTGTGAAGCATGGTTAGTCTAACCTAAACCAAACTAAGGGGAGCGATTGATTAGTGTAGTCAAAGGAGTTTGCAACAAAGAGTATTAGATTGGTTTTTTAAAAGTCATTTACAATATAGAGGATGTTGATTGCTTCTTCAAAAGTGTGTTGTATAAAGTGTATTTGTGATTTTGTATAAAGTGTATATATGATTCTTTTTAAAAGAAAAAATATAATTTTGATATGTACAGAATATAAATAAAAATTACTTTTTTTTAGCAGCATAGTAGCTCACTTTCTTTCTTAACAGACATTTTATTCTAGTACCCAAATTATGCTTCAATCATACACAAAGAAGAAAAACTAATTTTTCATTGTAAAAGAAAGATTATGATACTAAATGAAGAGATTGATGATAAAACACCATTATGTAATTTTGAACAATTACAAATGTCAACATCCAAAAGTAGAGCTTCTTTTGAGAGCAAATACACTAGAACATTATGCTACTTATAATAATGAAGGATTTGAAGATATTCGAATTGTTGTTATAATTATTGCATCTTCCTTTTCCATGATTCAAATTATTGGAATCAGCAATTAGTTTAAAAATCTTCACCACACCACAAAGCAATCAACTCAACAACAAAGTTCGTACCGTTTCCAAATTTTAAATCAATACTTTTGTTCATCAAAATTAAATATTTTAAATCAATACATTTATTCATCAAATTAAAATAAATTTGAGCTCATGAAATTATGGATCTTTTTATCTATTTTTTCAAAGGTAATAATCATATATGTATTCCAACACATATGCTTCCATCTAGAATAGTTTTCCAGAACAGCTAAGCATTTCTCCATTGTGGAAATGGTACTCGAAGGATGACTGAAATTCATGGTATGATCCCTATTCATCTCCTTCCATTATCATGATCTATATATGGAGATCATGATTATAGTTTACATGGAAGAAGCTATACCAACCAACAGTGTTTCTAAAATTCCCTAACATGACCCTAACAATTATCAACTTTGTCCAAATTGTGACCCTATTATTCATTCTCTTGTTTGGCATGGCCAATCAATAGGATCATGGGTTGGCCTAGGTTGAACCAGGCTATGGGAATTTATTGATTGGTGTAGCCAAAGAGATTTGCATCACATAGCATGATATTAGATGGGTTCTTCAAAGTCCATTTACAATGTGGAGGATGTTGATTGGCTCTTCAAATGTGTATGATATAAAACTTACATTAAAATTTTGAGAAATAAATTGAATCATGAGGAAAATATTGGAAACGACAAAAAAAATCATTATATCGTCCTTGTTACCTAGGTCAGTGACTAAAAATATGAAATAACTTATTCAACCGTGTGTGGTGATCATGTTTAGTTTTTGGAGTAAAATCCTTAATGTAGACATGTTAATGCTTGGTTGTTGTTGATCTTTGGGTGCTATCAATAATCAATTTGTTTACAAGTCATTTCGAAGCAAGGAACCACTAAAATCAATAGTTCTCGATTTAATGTAAATATAAAAATGTAAGTTGCAACATAGAAAGTGACTGTGTGACTATTTTGAGTGCATTTGCCAATAAAGAAAATTGTAAGGATCCAAATATATCTTGAAGTTTAGAAATTTTGGGGAATGTTACTAGTTCTTAATATGAAAATTATAAAATGTTTGGCTATAATTTTTATAAAATACTCAAAGTTATAATGATTTTTCTCCTCCACGAAACTTCATCTTCTTTGAACCATCCATTCTTCTCCATAGAGCTGTTGTATTCCACCACTTTTGTAGCTGGATTCCCATCCTCGTCCACTAGGAAAAATGCCCCCATCGTATTCCATACCCAAATCTCATTGGACTTTCTCTTGGGCTCCAAAGAAGAACTCCCATCAATCTTAGCTCTAGCCTACACTCTTCATTCCAAGAATTAATTGCTTCTTCTCAGTTGGGTTTCATTGGAGGACGAGATTAGGACTGCTTCAGGGACCATGAAAATCTTCTTCTTCTTAAGACTTTTAGTGTTTGGAATGGGTTTTCTATTAGAAGTCTTCCCATATGCGGGGAAGCTGGTTTCTGTGTGACATTTTGTTGGGTCAATAGAGTCCAGATGCTCCCTTAAACATGCTGCATAGACCCCTACCACAAACTCCTTTGGATGCCTATGGCACATCACAATAACACAACTCTCCAATGTCATTATGGCTTCACAAAGCTATTCCTTCCATTTTGTAGTGTTGAGAGAAGGACTACTACTTTGAACTTACAAACACAAAAGTTAGATCTCTGACCTTAGTATTATTTTCCTTCAAGCTGCATTACAACAGAAACCAAAATTCATGAGAGAGCAAGATTACATTGTCAAATTACATATAACAGGACACTACACATGCCATCTATCCCATGAAAAACTTCCATAAGAGCCAACGCCTATCATCCCGAAAACATCCACATCCCCAATTTCATTCAAAAAACTACCAAAATTATCACCCCCAATATAATCAATGAAACCTAAAATCTGGATCTCTCATACACGACTAAAGAAAAATCTATAAGTTATATGATTCCCTCGATATGGTTTTCTACTTTCCTTTGCAATTAATCATAATCCTTCGGAAAAAATATGAATTATTTTCGTAGAAATATTCTTCTTCAATTACCCAATCATCTTCTTCATCTTATCACTCAACGAATCATTCCAGAACATAGAGTTCCATCAACCTCCCACAACATCTCAATCAACCCCACATCACCACCACCTGTTTGAATAAATAAATTTTTTGAGGTTGATTTCGTTTTGTGTGGAAAGAAATTATGGACAGTGCCCTTAGGTTGGACATTCTCCAATAGGCATGATTCTTGTCTTATGCCTATCCTCTTAATTAACTATTGTTATCAATCACAAATCTTGTGTAAGCATATACAACGTTTATTACCTGAAAATTTATTACTCAGGATATTGCAATCTCATAATTTATTGATCTTATAATCTAGTTGTTTATTTTATTCCAAAATATAATAGAAAAAGTCTTAGCACTTGTTCTATAATGGCCATTGAGTCTGTAATATTTATTATCTTATCTTTTGTTGGATAATTTATTTTAATTTATAAATATTCATTGAGAGGGGTGGTGCTCGAGTTTCAAGCCAAAAAATAGGGTTTCTCTATAAACTACAACCTCTATTAGGATTGAAAACATAATGCTTATAGAGCAAAATGGGCACTCTAAAATTGACTGTTCACACCTACTTAGGACTGATACATTAAATTTTGATTGTGCAAGAATATATATGTTGACTTTTGAAACTTCAAAGGCATGGCATCTCTACTATATAAGACGAGAATAGAGACAATGGTGGATATCTCAGATCGGCTATTGTACAAATCATTTCCAACATGCCAATGAGGAAGACAAATGCTAATAGTATATTTTATCATGCCTTTTATGGCTCAATTCTTCTCCTCCATTTCACTGCCTACTAGAAACACATAGAATGGAAAACTAAACACCTCTCAAAACCCAATGATAATATGGATGTCTAACAAAATATGAATTAAGTTTCAACTTATTGTTTAGTTTGATTGCCTTATAAAAAAGGCTCACAAAAGATGACATTTCAAAGATCTATGAACATTAAATGGATGCTAATGAGCATAGATCTATGTTTCAACCCTGTTTTTGGCTAACTCCTAAAGGCTTCAAACAAAATGAAGATTCTTATGGTGAAAGGAGAGTCGTGGAGAGAAAATATCTTGGAGTAAAACCATGTTTCTTTTTTCCTCTACTATTTGTATCAAATATTGATCCTTTGAAAATGATTAACACTCATGAAGGTGCTAGTATCAATTCAGCTCTGTGACTATAAAATCTTAAGATTCGACAATCAATGCAAAATCCATCCACGTTGAGAACTTAAATGCCTAACATGCACACAATTTTGAATTTGCACCCCACTATGAGAACCTAAGGCCATGACTCTCCTCAATTCTTGTCACGCATCCACATGTTAATAATTGCATATATATAAAAAAATATTTACCATGTCATCCAATGCAGTGCCTCTAATTTCATGGCAATCATATATCTATGATATCATTATAGAAATAATAATAAAATCTATAATTGCAGAATTGACAGTCAACATTGTTTAATGTATATTTAAAATATTTGTTTCGTAAGTGTTAGAAAATTCGATTATACAAGGCAATAGATTTATTTACGGATTTGAATGAATACATTTCTTTCCTAATACCATGCCAGGACTAGTACTCAAATGAAGTCTGGTCATGGCCTCATCAACCAGTCATTTGGCTCATGTGTATTTATTGACTCTGGATGTTTCATCCTAGGTGACGGTCCAGCCTACTCATTGTGCTCCAGCTCCCGCGCTGACCTCGGGATTGTTTTCCCCATCAAAGATTCTTCGCTATTCTCTGGATCAGACAATGCTGGTGAATAAATGCCTTCATTTCCCAGTTGTAATGTCTTTGTTTGGTCATTGTGTCTTTCCAGAGAAAGACTCTCCGACTTTGTTCAGGTTTTTATTATTCGGCTTTGTCTCTTCTGGTTTCCTTGCTCATAACTGTAGTCCTCTCTTATTCCATCTCTTGCCTCTATCATTATGACTTTTCTTCGGCTTGTCTGAGATTCTGCAATCAATTTCCTTGGTGCTTTGGTTCCATCCTTCCACAACAAGGTTTCCACCATGCTTTTTCTATGGTAAGTTTGACTATAAATTCTTTCATGTTTTCTTGAGTATTATTACAATTGTATGTGATTGAGTTCTAATGTTACTACCCATCCAGCTTGGATGGAAGATTTTTACAGGTTCGGTGGTCTTAAGCGGCATTGTGGGGAAACCCTCATATCAACCTTGATTCATCAAAGGGCAGGATCTACTTGCACTGAGTACTTAACTCCTTTCTATTATTCTATTGAAATGTCTTGCAGCTAGAGAGTCGAGGTTTCTTAATTACAGGTATTAATTTCCTGTAGAGTTCTCAGTGGTATGGAGGTATTATTAGACTACCTATGTTTTTGTATTTGAGATACAATTAACTTGTGTAGCCTGGGCCCATTTAATTGTTCACATAAATATGGGCATTTCCATGCCACTAATCTATATATTAAGGATACTCGTCAAGTAAATGTATATATGTTCTGGCTATTTTGCAATAGTCTATCTCAATTTCTAAACAATGCACATTTTCTTAGTCTTATCCTTCAAGGCATAGCAAATATATAAAGGGTTTTGTTATTTAATATTAATGTAGTCTAAGTAATGTTTTAAACCCTTAATTGCATTAGCAGTCTAGGATTTCGGTCCTTCTCGATTCTGGTTTCCTCTTCGTTTTGAAATTTGCAAGTTAATTATCTGAATATCATTGTTCTTCTCTAATTTAACATAGAGACTAGCTCTTTGATTTTATTTGCTTAATGTAATAGTTTACACATTACCTCTGAACAAAGTGGTTCTTATCATTCTTTAGTATTGTATTTTCCCTTCTAAATCTTTATATGGGTCTTGGTACTGTTCGACATTCATTTTACGAATTTTAGAATTTTAGAATATGTATTTTCCAACTCTGGTCTTACGACTATAAATTCTTACGTTACCGTATATGAGGGAAAATATTATCTAATTCTATTTTCTATTGGGTTTTTAGTTATGCAAATACGAAACTATGAATAATTTTGATTTTCCTTTCACTGAAGAAATTCTTCTATGCGGTAATTGTTTTATCTGAAATCTTGGATT
Source organism: Pinus taeda (assembly GCA_000404065.3). Taxonomy (NCBI): domain Eukaryota; kingdom Viridiplantae; phylum Streptophyta; class Pinopsida; order Pinales; family Pinaceae; genus Pinus; species Pinus taeda. The sequence continues at coordinate 62,714 of APFE030083577.1, forward strand.
AAGTTCATATAGAATTATGAATATTGGTGGTTCTTTTCAGTTAATTCATCATACTATGCTAAAAAACTCTGTCTGAGATTTATCTATACTTGCTATTGATTTATAACCGGTTTTTTGTTTCTTTTCCTAAACTGTGTTATAAGTACTTGTTATTCTTCTTCAATATTTGCACTATAATTTCTATTATAAATATAGAGATAATTCCTATCAGTTTTCTATTAACCATCCCATTCGTAAATGCACTATAATTCCTATCAGTTTTTTGTTAACCATTCCATTTGTAAATGCACTATTCATGGAATACTTAAGGAAAGAAATCTATCTCTTAAATGTATAGAAATAACCTACTGATAATTTCCTCGAATTAACCACTCTATGATGATTAACTATTTAGTAAACTCAGAACATAAGACTATTTATCTGTATAAATTCTATGCCTAACGTAAGAAGATTCCACTTATCTAGTCATGTTGTTCCATAATTTGGTCTACTAATAGACCTACTCTTCATTCTTTCCTCCCAATCGTGAGATTACTATTCCAGTAAATCTCCCCCCTGTGTTGTTCCTGATCCCAGGAAGCTTCTTCTCTCCCACGAGAACATTTTTTCCCAGCTATCTAGTCTTACCTAGACATAGCTATCACAAACTATCTGACCCTTTAGCACAACTCTCCTTTTCCTTTTTCTTATCTCAGATACCCTTATCCTCTTGATCTTCTTGATTAAATACTCCATAATTTAGTGTTGGGATAGATAAGTGTCTCTCATAACTAATTAATGAGTAAAACAATATTTACTAATAACTACAAAATTCACATTTCCATGACTAAACTCAAAAATAGTTTATAATTTAAAATAGTAACAGTTTGTTTTGGTTGCAGTAAAATGAATATTTACATTAACTGGGGATATTACATCTTCCTCCCCTAAAATGGAACATTGTCCCGATGTTTTCCTTCTACAAATATACTCGGAAAGTTTTCTTTCATAACCTGCTCATCGTCCTAGGTGGCCTCTTTTAGCCCGTAGTGCTGCCTCTACACTTTAACTTGGGTGATAACTTGCTTCTGCTGTGTGACTTCTCTCTGATCTAGTATAACCAACTGTTTGACCAAGAACTCGCCTTCCTGTTCGACCTAAACATAGCAACAAAATGAGTTAAGTCATTAACCAATTTGTTTAATAAATCTCTAAAAGAGAAACAATATATATATATATATATTACCTGAATGTCTTGTCATTTGATTACATTATTTATGTCATAAACATATTTCTTAACTAGAGTAACATCAAATACATTGTGTACATGAATGTGACTAGGTAAGGCAAGTTTGTAAGTTGTCGGTCTGATTGGAGCTAGGATTTGAAAAGGCCCACAAAATCTGGGTGATAATTTAGAACATCTAGACCATTGCAAGTTTCCTTTCTTGGCTCGTACTCTAATGTAAACATGATACCCTACTTGGAATTCCCCAAAGCTCCTCTTCAGATCAGAAAAGTTCTTTTGCTAATCCTGAGCAGCTTTTAAATTGACTCATACCTTTTTCACTATCTCTTTCATTTCTTCTAACATGTCTGGCCCTAGCATCATCTTATCCTCTAGAACACTCCAACTCAAAGGTGTCGAACACTTGCACTCATATAATACCTCAAAGGGACTCATATGTAAGGATGCATGGTATCTATTGTTATAGGCAAACTGTACCAAGTGTAGGTAGTCCTCCCACATAGTTGGCTACTGCATTACGTAAGTTCTCAGCATGTCTTCAACAAATTGCTCATTCTGTCCATTCGTTTGAGGATGATATGTAGTGCTGAAGTGTAGTTGTGTACCCAATCCCTCAAAAAGGGCCTTCTAGAAGGTTGATGTAATTTTTACATCTTGGTCGAAAATGATCATCTTCGGGATTCCATGTAATTTTAAAATGTTTTGCATAAAAATGTTAGCAACTTATACCACTTTATAAGTTGATTGGATAGGTATGAAATGAGCAGAATTGCTCAATTTGTCCAACACCACCATGATCGAGTCATTTTTTTTTTTTTTTACTTAGGCAGTCTAGTAATGAAATCGATGGATATGGTTTCCCATTTCCATTTAGGGATAGGAAAAGGGTGAAGTAATCTTGTTGGGTGTCTGTGATCAACTTTTACTTGCTTTCACTCTAGACATCTAGCTAAATATTTTGCTACCTCCATCTTCATACCAGGCTAGAAAAATTCCTTCCATAGGACATAAATCTTTTTTTGGTATCCAGGGTGGCCTGCATAAGGAATCTTATGATATTCATATAAAATTACATTTTAAAGATGTTTCTAATTAGGCACATATATCCTCTTCCTATAAATTAGCAAATTTTCTACATTTATTTTGTATCCTAATTGTTGTTCATGGCTGTTTGAATTTTTTTCTTGCTACCATAAATGTTTATATACTGAATCTTGCATGAATGATTCATGAATATGCTCAAAAAAAGTAGTTTGTGATTTACTAAAAGAAATTTCATATAAACAATGTACCTTCTGACTGAAAGCGTTTGCCACCTGATTTTATTTTCCTTTCAAATGTTTGATTTTGAAATCGAATTCACTTACGAAATTTTCCCAATGAGATTTCCTAGCATTTAAAGTGGGTTGTTTGAAGTAGTTAATCAGACTATGGTCATTAGTCATCAACAGAAATTTCTTACCCAATAGGTAATGTTGCCACATCTTTAAGGCATGAATCACCGTTGTCAACTCCAAGTCGTATGCTGAAGTCTTTTATTGTACTCTTTAGGCTTTCTTGACTCGTAGGAAACAACCCTACCTTATTGCATTAATATGCCACCTACACCTTCCTTCCTAGCATCTGTACAAACCACGTACTCTTTGCTGGGATCAACAATGCTCAAAATGTGTGGTGGTAAGTAGATGTTTAAGCTTATCAAAGCTCCTTTGATAGTGAGGGGTCCATTTGAAGGATTTTCCTTTCTTTTGTAGAGAGGTAATAGGATATGCCACTCTAGAAAAACTTCCACAAATTTCTGATAGTATTATGCTAGACCCATGAATGATCTTATGTCAGCTACATCTTTCGGTACCGGTCATTCCATGATAGTTCTTATTTTTTCTAGATCTACTATGATTCCATCCTTAGTGATGACATGTCCTAAGTACTAGATTTTCTCTTTAAAGAAATCACATTTATTGTACTTGGCATACAATTGGTGTTCTATTAGGACTTGCAGAACAATACGGAGATGCTCCTTATGTTCTTCTATGTTTCAAGAGTATATCAGTATGTCATCAATAAAAATTAATACAATTTTTTCTAAGAACTGATCGAATATATTGTTCATGATGCACATGAAGGTTGTTGGTGCATTAGTTAGCCTAAACAACAAAACTATGAACTCATAATGTCCATAACGAGTCCTGAATGTAGTTTTTGCAATATCTTCTTCCTTTATTCTATTTGATAATATCCACGGTGAAGATTGATCTTTGAGAATATGGTCACATCTTTCACCTGGTCAAATAACTCATCTATATGGGGGAGGGGGTATTTTCTTTTAATGGTCATCTTATTTAGCTGACGATAATCCATGCACGTTCGCAGGGTTGCATCCTTCGTTTTAACAAATAATACTAAATCTCCCAAAGGGGACACACTTGGACGGATATAATTCTTATCAAGAAACTCTTGACACTGCATTTTTAATTCTATTAGCTCCGGTATGCTCATTCTATAAGGTGCTTGGGAAACTGGGGCCACTCCCTGAATTAACTGAATGGTAAAATCTATGTCTCTCTCTCGGAATAGACCTAGAATTTATTCAAGAAATACATCTGGAAAATTTTGTATCACAGGTATATTCTCTAGTGAAATAGTTTTATCTTTAGAGTCAGCATACCATACCTCTACTACATAAACTTGGAAGCCTTTTCTGATGCACTTTGCTAATTGATAAGTTGTTGTAGGTCTTAATTGCAAAGGTTTTTGAACACCTTGAATTTCTTGTCTCCTCCCTTCCTCATCTCATTAACTAATAGTTTTGGTTTTATAGTTGATGAGGGACCATTAGTTTTCCAACTAGACCATTCGTATAAGGATGTTGTATAACCCCAGGGGTAACACATTCAAATCAACTATGATAAGTTGATTAGCTAATTTTAAAGGACAGTTACTCACTTTAGACAAAAATCTCATTTTTTCTCTTATGGCTAGCTATACTAACCAACTATTTTAAAATTTAACAACTTGCAATTTACATCATTCCAGTATCTTGGGACTAATGTAACTTAAAATGGCCTCGAGATCAATTAAAATAGAACAATTTTGGTAAAAAATAGTACCTTCAAATTCAATCATGGTTGGCTGAAATTCTACCTGATGATCTTCAAGGGTCGCATTAATTTTAGGAATGCTCCTTTCCACTTCTCCCACAGTAGATATCTCTTATATTTGTGAGATCTGATCTGCTCCCTTGCGTTGAGGGCAATTTTTGACATACTGCGGGCCTCTACATCCCCAACACTATACAAGCAGTCTATTAGTTAATTCTGCTTCATTTCTGGCAGCTTGCTCATTTGTCCTAGTTTCACCTAGTACTTTAAATCTGGGTTTATTATTATTCATATTTCAGTTAGTTTGACCTTTATATAATCCTTTGTTGCCCATTCCCTTATTCCCCTTGTGGATGGGAATAAATTTACCTCCCTTTTTTTCAACCCACCACTTGCTTATATATCCCTTTGGTTTATTTTGCTGGTAGAGAATTCGTGCTTTGTGAATAGCTTTGTCCATGGCTTTTGAGTTGTAAAACTAAACAACATAAGACTACTGATAAATTGTTGCACTTCGCTTTTTCTTCACGAATATAAGGGACATATCGCAGTAATGATGTAAACTTTGTTATGAAATCATCCATGGTCATTTGGACTAGTCAGAGATCATGAAATTCTTTTGCTTTTTCATCATAAAATATTTCCGTTAGATATTTTTCTTTAAAATTTCTCTAAAATTTCTCTCAGGTTACGTTTTTCTCATTGACTCTGCGCACTGTTTTCACTTCCTCCCACCATAATGTGGCTTTCCCTTGTAGCTGGAAAATGGTCAGATGGGCCTTTAGATTATGATCATACTCATAGAGTTGGAAATATGTGTTCATATTAATGAGCCATTCTTCTGCTGCCTCTTCTTGTTCACCATCGAAGAGAGGAGGCTTGATTTTCTGAAACCCCCCTTAGAGTTCAATCTTCTGCCTTCTCCGAGTTTTGTGGTCGGACACATTATTTGATTCTTCTTCTTGGTTTTCTTCACCACCTTCTATTTCCACATTCTCAGTTTGAAACTCTTGTTCCCCTGCCATATTATCGTGCTCGGGGTTGGGGACTGGTGTCCGATGATTCTATCTATCTGATAGACTTTGTAGGATATTTTCCTGCTCCTACATCAATCTTTCGTTGTCTACCAAGAGCCGCGCCATTTTAGCTTTCAATTCTTGTACTGTCACCGAGATATTTGTATTGGGATTTTGCAGTTCATAGCCCAGCTGCACCCAAACCTCAGGATTCACTTCCGGAAATGATGTTGGTACTGTTCCCATTATTGAACCGCACAGTAGATTCCTAGTTCTCCTCATGCTGATTTCTCCCTACCTCCTACTTTCACATCACTGAATTTGTTATGTCTTATTCCAGAGGCTTCAGTACTGGAAACCTGAGTGCTTTGATACGATATGTCATGCATCCACATGTTAATAATTGCATATATATAGATATATAGATATATTTACCATGTCATCCAATGCACTATCCTTAATTTCATGACAATCATATATCTATGATATCATTATAGAAATAATAATTAAATCTACAATCGGGGAATTGAGAGCTAAATTTTTTAATGTATATTTAAAATGTTTGTTTCATAAGTGTTAGCAGATTTGATTATACGATCTAGTAGATTTATTTATGGATTTGAATGAATACATTTATTTCTCGATACCATGTTAAGATTGGTACTTAAAAGAAGTCTGGTCATGGCCTCATCAACTGACCACTTGGCTCATGCATATTAATTGACTCTCGTTGTTTCGACCTAGGTGGCGATCCGACATACTCATTGTTGTCCACTTCCCGCGTTGACCTCTGGATTGTTTCCCCCATCGATGGTTCTTGGATATTCTATGGATCAAATAGTGCTGGTGAATACATGCCTTCATTGCCCAGGTGTAATGGCTCCATTTGGTCATTGCGTCTTTCTAGAGAAAGACTATCTTTGGCTCTGTTCAAGTTTTTATTGTTTGGCTTCGTCTCTTTTGGTTACCTTGCTCATAACTGTAGTCCTCTCTTATTCTGTCTCCAGCCTCTATCATTATGACTTTTCTTCAGCTTGTCTGAGATTTTGCAATCGATTTCCTTGGCGCTTTGGTTTCATCCTTCCGCAGCAGGGTTTCCACCATGCTTTTTCGACGATAAGTCTGACTGTAAATTCTTCTGCATTTTCTTGAGTATTATTATAGTGGTATATGATTGAGTTCTAATGTTACTACCCATCTAGATTGGATGGAATATTTTTACAGGTTTAGAGGTCTTAATCGGTGTTGTGGGGAAATGCTCATATCAACCTCGATTCATCAAAAGGTATGACATACCTTGCATCCGGTACTTAACTTCTTTTTATTTTTTTGTTAAAATGTCTCACGGCTAGAGAGCCAAGGTTTCTTAATTACCGTTATTAATTTCTTGTAGGGTTCTCAACTGTCTAGAGCTATTACCACACTACCTATGTTTATGTATTTTAGCCACAATTAACTTGTGTGGCCTTGGCCCATTTCATTGTTCACATAAATCTGGGTGTTTTCATGCCACTACTCTATATATTAAGGATGATATTCTAGTAAATGTATATATGTTCTGGATATTTTGCAATGGTCTATCTCAATTTCTAAACAATGCACATTTTCTTAGTCTTTTCCGTTGAGGAATGGTGAATATATGAAGGGTTATGTCATTTAATATTAATGTAGTCTAAGTAATGTTTTAAACCCTTAATTTCATTAGCAGTCTAGGATTTCAATCCTTCCCAGTTCAGGTTTTCTCTTGGTGTTGATATTTTGCAAGTTAATTATCTGAATATCGTTTTCTTCTCTAATTTAGCGCAAAGATAAATCTTTGATTTTATTTGCTTAGTGTAACAGTTTACATGTTACCTCTGAATGAAGCAGTTCTTTTCATTAAATTCCCACTCTTTAATATTGTATTTTCCTTTTTAAATCTTTATATGGGTCTTAGTATTGTCGGCGTTCATTTTATGAATTTCAGAGTATAAGAATATGTATTTGCCAACTCTAGTCTTATGTCTCTAAATTTTGACTTTACCATATATGAGGGAAAATATTATTAATTGTGCTTTCTATTGGGTTTTTAGTTCTCCGAATACGAAATTATGAACAATTAGATATTATTTTGGGATTATGAACAATTTCGATTTTCCTTTCACTGAAACATTTCTTCTACATAGTAATTGTTTTATCTAAAATCTTGGATTAAGTTCATACGAAATTATGAATATTGGTGGTTCTTTTCAGTTAATTCATTACACTACATTATAAAATTCTATTTGAGATTTAGCTATACTTGCTATTGATTTATAACCAGTTTCAGTTTCTTTTCTCGAACTGTGTTATAAGTACTTGATATTCTTCTTCAGTATTTTCACTGTAATTTATTTTATGAATATAGAGATAATTCTTATCACTTTTCTATTAACCAACCCATTCGTAAATGCACTATAATTCCTATCAGTCTTCTGTTAACCATTCCATTCGTAAATACACTATTCATGGAATACTTAAGGAATGAAATATATCTCTTAAATGTATAGAACTAACCTACTAACAATTTCCTTGAATTAACCACTCTATGATGATTAACTATTTAGTAAACTTAGAACATAAGCTTATTTATATGTATAAATTCTATGCCTAACATAAGAAGATTCCACTTATATGGTTATGCTTTCTAAGAATTTGGTCTACTAATAGAACTACTCTTTATTCTTGCCTCCCAATTGTGATATTACTCTTCCAGTAAATCTCCCCCTGTGTTGTTCTTGATCCCACGAAACTTCTTCTCTCCCACGAGAACCTTGTTTTCTAGTTATCTGGTCTTAACCAGACGTAGCTATCACAGACTGCCTCACCCTTCAACACAACTCTCCTTTTCCTTTTTGTTGATCTCAGATACCCTTAGTCTCTTTGCCTTCTTGAGTAAATACTCAAGAATTTAGTTTTGGGATAGATAACTGCCCCTCATAACTAATTAACCAGTAAAACAATATTTACCAATAGTTGCAAAATTCACTTTTCCATAACTAAATTCAAAAGTAGTTTATAATTTAAAATTGTAACAGTTTGTTTTGGTTGCAGTAAAATGAATATTTACACTAACTGGGGATATTAAAATTCCCATTTCTTGTTTAGTTGATTCTGAATTCTTGTAGGCTTTGTAAATTTCTTTAGCTATACAGACTAATCCACAACGTTCAATTATGAATTTTCAAAAATGCAGAAAAGTAATATAGAATAGGCTGATGGTCCCACTTTTTACATCAAGGCCCCATTTATGCCTAAAATTTCCCCTGACTTAAAACTTCCACACAAGAACTTTGCAGCAGAGTGTGCAAAGAAAGTGGCTGAAGTGAGAATCAAAGACATGAAAAATCCAAAGTGAAGAAGATATGTTGAGTGAGAACATGGGTACTGTAGTTAACATGGACAAGAACAATTGAGGGTTTCTATTGCATAATAAAGGAAACACAATTAAACTTAGAGACTCAATTTTGATTCAACAATTTTGATGCTACTGCCTAACTAACGAAGAGAATCTTAGTACTATTTTTCAGAATTGTTACTAATAGGTTTAGCATAGTGAAGGGAAGGGTTTCTACTGCATAATGAAGGGAACATCATTGAAGTTTTGCACTCACCTATCTTCAGTGGTGTTCAGCTCCATGAACTTCAAATACGAAACTTTTATTTGGGTCACTAGCAGTGCGCACTTCTGTATGATGTCGAATATCGTTACCCAACTGAGAAAAGAAAAACAAAAAAATATAAGCTACAAGCAGCAACTGAGAAACGAGGATAATGCGGAACTTCAATATACATAAGTTTGAAGATGACTTACACTGACCTAACATGATAGCATATGCGTTCATCTTGCCCCATGGATTTAGGAAGTTTTTGGTTGTGAACAATAATTTATGTCATGCATCATAAAAACCGTTCGAATGTTGGCATAGTGTTAGAGCCACTCTTCCTAAAATGCGGCGACTAGACGCAACATGTGTAAAAGAATTGCTACACAATGTTAAGCACAGAAGAGAAAGGTGACCACAAGGACCTATGCACAAATGTTAGGTGGAGAGGAGAAAGCTTGACAAAAATAAGAGGAGCTCGGATAAAAAAAAACCTCTAAACCTAACAAGAGTGACACACTTCAACTGAATAAACTCAAAATAAGATAAGAAACGACATGTGTATTGTCATCGACCGTAAAAATACACTAAATACTATAATGCAATACACTAAAACACTGCATAACAAGGTACTTAAAGCTCACCTCTCTCCACTAAACTAATGGCCACATCAATTCCATTGTAAAGATGTCGCCTGCCATTCTTGGAAATCAACTTTGCTCATAAATTTATTTTCTCACCAAACTTGTTGTTAGCATTGAGGAGAATTCACTACTCGAATTATAATTTCAATAAA